>JAXBDG010000021.1:600000-897454 GCA_036320915.1 Linnemannia elongata
TCGCTGGGAGGGAGGTTGAGGTTGTCCCAGTAGACATCACGAGGCTCTGGTGCCATGAACGTCTCGCATGAGAGTGTCTCCTGCGTATTGACCGTCTGCGCCAGAATTTGCTGTTGTATCATAGGATGGGAACGAAGTGGTTAGTATTTGGTGGCGCATCTTTTTGATCAATGTTTTTAACCGATTGATCATCTTGATCTTTGGTCGATCAGTGAAACTTACTGCAGCATGCATCTCCTCAAAGGTAACAAAGCCGATGCTAGTGGTCGCATAGACGCGTGACATGCGCATCTTTTGAACAGCCTTGTCGAGTGTCGCAAACACCTCACGGTAGTGATCAATCTTGTCGACCTTCCTTCCAAGGATTCCCATGAATCCAAGTCGCATCGTCGGCCGCTTCTTGATACTACTCGCGCGCACCAGACTGTATCCTTCATCAACGTCGACCATAGAATCCCGGTTAGTTCCCTGACCATTCTCTACCTGGTTGTCATCCGCCGTTATATCGTTTTCAGCCAAGATGGCATCAGGGTCATAATCCGTTCGTCCTGAGGGGTTGCCGTAGTATCGAGTATAGGTCATCTCCAAGTGCCGCAAGGCATGGGCTCGCTGCTCAATCAATCGCTGCAACGTTGTAACATGGCGGCAGACATGGGCACTCTCGACCGTGCCCACGCCCAAAGATTCGTAAAAGGTTGCTAGTGCCCGGTCGCTCTGCAGATGCGCTGGCAATCCGACCACCATGACTGTCCTGTTCACGATGGCCCTGTGACGCTTCAACAAGTAGCGCCGGCGGACAGCGATGTAGCCCTCGTATGTGTGCCAGATCAAGTAGAGGGTCAAGAGAGAGAATATCCAAGTGAACGTAAACTGGGTGAAAAGGTATATGAGCGAGGTGCCTGGCCGCGGTAATGAGCCAGGAAGGGAGGGGTCATCGTCGTTGCCGGTGCCGTCATCTGGATCTGTTGGTAGTCGCCCGTCATTTGTTGAGTAGCTGTTAATGGGCCAGACGATTAAGAGTCCAGGCACGAGGCATATCGTAAACAGTTTCAGCGACATTGTGAAGAATCGCAACATCTATTTGACATCGAACAACAATGTGATAGAGATGAAGATGTTACCACGTCCGTTTCCCTGTGTTTGCGCGTTTGTTCCATCAAAGATTTCCTATGGTCATGGCTGTCTAATCATTTGTATGATGTCTTACCATAGCAGCATCCAGACCAACACAATCCAACACTTCCGACTCTGGGATCCGTAACAGTTGAGGGATCCATCCAAAGAATGTCGACGAGAGTGGTGGAGGTGTGTGTCTATTGTATTTAATTTTTGTTTGGATAAGGAAAAAGGAGTAACCACGGGAGAATGATTGTTAGTTTCCTTTATCACTTCTTTCTGGGCTGGTGTTATTTTCCTTTGAAGTTGACTCTTTTTTGGAGCCTTGTCGCATGAGAGAGTACAACCACACAGACGCATGTCATTCATGCATGCACAAACTAAGCATAAAGCATAATATTCAAGTAAGCACTACAGGCCTGCAAGCATACCTTCGCAGCTTTGTCCGGGGGGCAAAGATGACGGTCCACCGCGTTCGCAGAAAGCAGAATCCCAGGAAAGAACTCAGGCCAATAAGTGTTGAGATGGCAAGCTGTGTCTTCAGACCCGTCGAGTTGTTGGCTGCCGGATGACCTATCAGACAGACATGTGAATCCCGCCCCAATGGAACGCGCATTCAATGTGTTAGCGGATTCAAACGTACGAGTTAACCAACTCCTTTATGCGGCACATCTTTTTTCGTAAGGAGATGTTTGGGGGGAAAGGAGAGTTGTTGCTGTTGTTGTTTTTCCCCAGGAGGAGATACCAAGGGTTGATATCGCTGATAACCGCAACTCGTGCAAGAAAAGGGGGAAGGGAAAGTGGGCTGCAAGGAAGGGTACGTGGAGACGGAGCCCGGTTCACCCTTTGATGATTATGGAGAAGACCGCCGACTCAAAGCTCAATAAAGTTGTCGGAATGCATTTCGCAAAAGTGACGGAGAGTGAGGTGAGGAGAATAGATATGGCCATGATAACTAAATAAAAAAAAGTTCGTCCAGTCCTCGTTCATGTTCCTGTTTCCGACTGAGGTGGGCTGCCAGAGGCTGTGCTGAAATCTGGTTGAAGGAACATGGTGTGGTTTGGTGGCAACTGTAGTTACCTGGTACCATCGTTGCAGCCTTCACGTCCGTGTCGAAAAGCGCCGACCTATTTAAGTGAAGTATTGAGGAAAACAAGTATTGTCGATGAGTGCCATGAGCAAGGAGGAGGAGAAGAGTGAATGTCATTCCTTGGTTTTATTTCTCATGGGAGTTACATGGGACCGCTCTCGAAGAAGGTCTGAGCGCTTTCCATGGTGGAGGCGGATGTTGTGAAGGGGAAGAGAGGGGTGTTGGGTGGGTTGAGGAGAGGAGAGTGGGAAAGGGAATCAGACGAATGAGTAACGAAAGAAATGAAAAAAAAGAGGATGACAACAACAGCAACAACAACAACAACAACAACAACAACAACGTGAAAAAGGAGACGCTTTCGGTATCAAGCTCAAGCTCAAGAGTGTACGACGAGCTAAAGTGTGATAAAAAGCGAAAAGAGCACTTTTGGCAAAAGAAGTCAAAAATCGGGCTAATGGCAATTGGGAATTGGGAGAAAAAAAAAGTCGAGAGCCGTGAACAAAGTCGAGGCATATAAATGAGAAGGTATTGCTGAGGGCTGGACCAGGGCTGGTCTTTGAAAAGGTACATTCATCGATTATTATCTCAACCATCTCTCTCGACAACGCGTAGAGGGGCAAACCCTTATTCATTATGCCTGATGGTGGGAATATTCATGCACGTCCATGCCTCGATCCATCTCTCCCTCCTTTTGCTCCTCACTCAATTCCGATCTTGACCTTTGAGAGAGAACACACTCGCGCTGTCAAAAACCCCCCCTTTTTCCCATTAGTTTTTTTTTTTTTTTTTTTTTTTTTTCTTTTCTACCCCTGTCTGCCTGTCCTGACGACATAAACGAAAAGAAAGGGAATATCGAGCATTGCAGAGTAAATGAGAATGAGAGTCATTTTATCTCAAGTTTGTGCTGACAAAACAAAAAAAAAAAAACGTATAGAAAAGGGTATGGTTTGTTTCTAAAGAAGCTGCCCAGCCGCCCAGTCTTGAGGCTCATCTGCTCGGCCGTTTCGACGGATACCCTGGACCCACACCCAGATTGATCGACGACTCTGATCCGTCACCTCCACAGATGTCAACAGTCGCTGCATACCAGTCGTTGTAGATGTTATCGTGGCTGCAGTAGTAATGGCGTCAGCTGGTAACTGTGACGAATATCCTGGAATGACTTGATCCATGGGTATTTGGAATTGCAGGATCTGATACTGATTCGTGAACGCTGTGCCAACAAACAACTTTTCCCCAATTCCTCCAGCCCTGCCTTCAACCTTGCACGTCCGAACAGAGTCGATAGTCGAATTACGCGGCTCAAGAGACAAATATACGGCGTAATGGCTGTAGTCCACCGGGGAGATTTCACTGGCGACTAACGATGACGGCTTATTCGATATCGATGCTCCCAGCGTAGGACCGACAATCGGGTACCCGATATTCCAGGTGACACTCGAGGAGACCTTGAGGACAGATGTTGTCGGACGGATCGATTCAGGCTGTTGCTGCTCATGAATCGAAATGTCGCTCAATGTATGTTGCTGTTGGTTCGGAACAGCAGACTCGATCGCAGCGCCCGACTGGTCGTTCTTCTCGACAACTACAGACTGGGTCTCATCAGCCTTGATTCCTTGAACACACGACCCCTTGTAAACCGCACTCCATGTCGGAACCACCGCTAGGGACCCAACAATCACCAACGCGCGGGACTCTTCCTTCTCAGGCGCCGTGGATGGAGCTGCCTGACCCTCATACGTCAATGTGAGTCCGAGCTGGGACAAGAAAATAGTTGACAGATCTTCTTTGCGCTTCTCTCTAAACACGTCCGAGAACAGGCTGGAGATGTGAAGAGTCAGTCGACGCCACCCACCCTCAAGGGTTTCGATCGCATCCACAAACCCGCCTTGCTCGGGGGAAATATCCAGCGCAAGGACAGTCTCGAGTTGCTTTAACCGGTCTGCGCCTTCGATCGCTCCAAGACTCAGGAATCCCTTCGTCATCTTTGCCGGTAGGGGGGCTGGGGTACCTTCCCACTGCGTCTTGATGCTCGGCTCCAATAGCTCCAAGAGATCGTGTCGCGAAAGCTTGCACGCGATAGTCGTCGACTTCCCACTGTCATCCTTGTCTTGCTCAGCAGCCATCATCCCAATATGCACCCCGACTTGAACGTCACTCTGGCAGGACTTAAACACCAACTCGACAGTCGAATCGAGCGCATTCAACAGTGAGATCTGGGTATCAAAAAGGGGCACAATGATAGATCTTGTCCTAGTGGTGTGAACAATGTCGGCTGCCCTCATTGGGGTCGCGTCATGAATTGTCGGAGCGTCCCTGGTCTCTTCATGTCCAGGCGGGAGAGAAGGCGGCGACTCTGGTGGTCGTGGGATAGGCTGAGGTGGGAGTGGTGGGGTCGAACTGTCCAGACTGAACTCTTGGACAACAAGGGATGTTCCACCGTTGTAGGCGCCTTCAGGAGACAGTATCCACCGAACGGCCTTGGGAGTGCCTGGTAGGGGCAGTGCATCGTGTCCTCTCTCGATCGAAAAGACCTCCTTTGACAGTGAAGGCGACAGCGATTGGTGCGAGAGATGCGACCAAAGTTTCTCAGATACTTTCTATAAACATTCCACAAAGAAAAAACAGAGGTTTGCAAGCAAGTCAGTAATGTCCTCAATGTATGAAAATGTACTCCAGCGAAACATATACAGGAAAAGTCTATGTTACCTTGCCGTTGATCCAGAACTCGTTTCCAAACCCACGATCAAAGTTACTGTAGAACCACGTCGCACATCCTGAAGGTCTTAAAGGGATATAAGCCGAGACTGGCAGAAAGTTCCTGTTATCCTCCTCCTCCTCATCCTCCTCCTTATCTTTGTTCTTGTCTTTATCCATGTCATTGCTCTTCTTTTTTCGCTCATCCTTCTTTGGTTTTGTGGCAAGCATCCAACAAGTCGTCCAGTAGAACGACGAAAGAGGAAGGTTCTCGGCGTGGAACCCTGCACCATTGTATCCCGTCCAGAAGAGTCGGTCGTTAGTCATGAAGCCATCTTTCCCAAGAGACTCGTACGTCCATGCAGGAGCAAACAGGGCGCACGAAGTGCCTTCACGCTGGATGATTTCCAGTGCCTTGTAGGTCGTGAATCCTCCCCCGCCAAATGTGTTTCCTAATTATTATAAAACGTAACACGCTAGTGTAAGTCCCTCTGTGACGTGTCCATTTGGTCCCATGGTTACATGCATGCAGGCGTGCAAGCTGAGATAAAGACTGTGAGAAAAGGTACTTACGCCCCCAGATGTCAATTCCTGTGTACACATCACGGTTACGTGGACCTGCCAAGGCCACAGACTCGCTCACTGCTTTCTCCTGCCATGTATAGTTCGTGAAGATACCTACGATCACAATGGAGCAATGCCATTATGTTAGCTATGTATATGCAAATGTTTTGAAGTAATGCAAAAAAATACTCCTAAAGCTTACCATCGGACTGCTCAAAGAACCGATAATTCTCAGGACTCAGCTTATCCTGCCATGCAATCTCGCCAGTCGAAGTAATGACACTGTCATACCAATGTAACTCGCCCCCTGGGATCCTCTGATGAATCTGCTCCCGGAAATACTTTAGAAACGCAATGGTCTGGTTAACCTGCTTAGCACCTCCCCTCATAATACTCTCAATGTTGATAAACCACCCATCAAACTTGTAATACACTGCCAGATCCACCAGTTTATCAGCATAAGTCTTGCTAAACCATCGACGATCGACTGTATCGTTCCCATTCTCGTCCGCAAGGGCTTGATTCGGCCCGCTGACCATTTCATCGGTTTCGAGGATGCCCGGTAACCATTCGGTGATGATGGTTCCAATGCTGCGGACGCCGTTCTTGTGGGCGGCATTTGTCCAAACGGGAGGAGGAATTGTGATGCGGTAGTGAGAGAAGTAGATGAAGATGTCGACGTGGTTCCAGTATTGGATGCTGTAGATCTTGTCGTAGTCGTTTCCTTGTGGTCTCGCGTCCTCCACATAACCTTTGTTTTTTTTGTTTCGTGTTGTGATCAGTAAGAGAGACCATCAAGGTTGTCAGTTTGATTTTATAACGGATCAAAAAGATTCGCGCCTATGGTCAAGTTCCAGAATAATATTCAATGTTCTTTACCTCCAGCCATATCATGGCAAACAATGACCTTGCAGTCTCGCAAGTGAGCCTGGTTGCTCAGCCCAGGACTCGTTTTCTCCTTGAACTCTGACGAAAAAGATGATCCCGCTCGACGAGCAAAGGGTGTAGGTCGAGGATGGAAGGGCGTGTGAGCAACATTGTACTCGTCCTGACCGGGCTTCCAGTCCAGCAGGTCCTTGAAGGTCTTGATAGGCGCACACTTGGGTTCTTTCGGTTCTGGCATATGGACCATTCTCCGACGAGTAAGGGTAGGGAAGGGAAAAGGGTTGATGAATGAGTTTTAGAAAGTTGAAGAGGAGAGTGTGTTTCTGTGGAAATGAGGAATTGGGAGAACAAAGAAGAAAGAAAGAAAGAAAGAAAGAAGGCGCGTGAGAAAAAGTTGGCGACCGTTTATCATTCCCCTGTCAGAGTACCCAGGGGTTATCATGGCTGGGGGCATGGGAGACGTGTTGCGCCCATTCGCGGCAGTCACTTTCTCTCGCGCACTGTTCCATGGCTTGCAAAAAGTGAAGCACCTTATTATTTTTCTTCGTCTTTAGCATGCAAACCCAACCCAACCTGACGAGCACAACACTGCCATGACCTCAGAGACACACCAACATCGGCAATCAGGACTCTCAGCACGACTCTCCTACAGCGACTTTGAAGTCGCCATCAAAGCATTCCTGCATCAAACACGACATCACACCCCCTGGAGCTATGTAGAGTACTCTGTAAGAACCCGTGGTCACTGTCTTGCCATTTATTTATTTTTTGGTTGCCCTTGGATCCGCTGTGTTAAACGTGGCCCTATTTGCATTGTCAATTTATCTAGCCGAGGAGAGGTCAACCATTACAGGGATACCTTACGCTGACAAAACTAATCCACAGTCATCACACCTGCTCAGGAGCAACTAGCACCATTACCGGCACAATTTTTACAGGAGCAACAACAACGATCGATCCGGCGGACCAATTGCTCCTAGACGAATTGGCCGAACAATTAGAAGATATCCCTGATGGCGACGACTATGGGCAGGGAGAAGAAACTGACCCTGTCGTCGAAAACTCAACAAGCGCAACAACCTTCGATTACCTTTCCGTCAACTACCATATCGTTTTTTCGCCGAGCTACCAAGTCCCCGTCCTCTACCTCAACGCCTACCGTCCAGGTATTAACAACGCCCTTCTTGGCCTCCCATACAACCGTTCATTCGTCTTCCCAACAGAAGAAATGATACTAACATATATGCTCGTACACGACCGGAATGAAAATAGACGGGGCTGCGATTTCGCTGGAAGAGATCTACGAGTCGCTAGTCCCCGAGGAATGGAGAGGGGCGATCAGGAACGCAGGATTGAACGGCGGCATCTCACAACAGGACCACCCAGTATTGAACACTCCTTACTTTTACATGCATCCTTGCGAGACTGTGCCTTTAATGGAAACCATCCTCCAGAACAACGGCAGTCCGAATGGTACATCCTTCCTGGAGAGTTACATTGTGACATGGTTGAGTTTTACGGGGCAAGCTATAGGAGTCTCTGTGCCCACTGACATAGTAGCAGCCAATGGTCAATAAAACACACCATTGAGCAAGATAAACAAGATGTGTTTGATTTGTCGCATTGGCGACTTGATGTTAAATTTATTTACAAATGCAATTTTTTTTGGAGTTGGAGTATGAGGGTATAGCTCATAGGAGCGTGTTTGTGTTATTTGCATATTTAATCCCTGTACTTGTCCATGAAGCCAGCATGGAACTTTGTAATCCCCGCGCAGAACTCATCAAACAACTCAGGCTGGGGCAAGAAGGTGCTTCGGAAGTGAGCAGTGCCCTCGACCTGTCCAAATCCAGACCCAGCAACCATACAGACTCCCGTCGCCTCCAACAGCGCCATGCAGTAGAACTGATCGGGGGCCTTGCCAGCAACCTCGGCGGCAGCAACAGCCTTCTTGGAGAGACGAATCTGGGGGAAGAGGTACATGGCGCCGTCGGCAGAGTTGCAGGTGCATCCCTCGAGACTGTTGAACATCTCCTCGAGCTTCTTGGCACGCTTGATGAGTGAGAAGTAGATGGCATCGTATTCTTGCTTGTACAGACCATATGAGGGATCGCCCTTCTTGGGAGGGTTGACCATCAGGTCGACCATGATCTGGCCCTGGACGTTGGGGCAGAGTGAGATCGATGAGATCTTGTAGATCTCATCCATGATCGACTGGTCCAAGCCCTCGCACTCAAAGTAACCACCGCGACGACCGCACTCACCAATCATGCCCTTGGAGATCGAGTGGTACGAGATCATCTCAAAGCCTTCGTATGCGGGGCCCATCGACTTCAACACCTTCTTGAACGAGTGGAAGGGGCGCTGCTCGGGCTGGTAGATGTTGGTTTGGTAGACCTCGTCCGCCAACAAGATCACGCGGTTCTTCCTGCAGAACTCGATAATCTCCCGCATGTTCTCCTCGGAGAGGCACTGTCCTGTGGGGTTGCCGGGGTTGATAATGACGAGAGCTCTTGTATCGACTCCACTCTTGGCTGCCTCGTCATAAGATCTCTGAAGCTCCTCGGTCTACAAGAGAAAAGAGTTTGGAAATCAAACAGGAGGACCAGGTTAGTCATTTGCCGTGTACTGCTTGAAGAGAATTCAGCCGCCTCCTATAAAAGAAATGAGAAACTTACAGTGAGACCCCATGCCTTGGACTCGTCTAGGTAGTAGGGCACTGGCTTGGCATCCAGAACAGCCAGAGTCGCGGTATAGAGAGGGTACTGTGGGATAGGGATCATGATGCCAACATCAGGGTGCTCAACAATCATCTGGAGCGTGAGCTGGACTCCAGCCGAGGCGCCCTGTGTCAAGAAGATCTTTGAGGGGTCTGCGGGGAATCCATCGCGGTCGGAGATAAACTTGGCAACGTTTTCCCGGATCAGGGGAATACCCTGGGAATGTGAGTAGGCACCGACAGATCCAATATTGGCGAGGAGGAGTTTGGCGCGGTCAATCGCATCGCTGGCATAGAGCTTTAAGGCGATCTCTCTGTTCTCATCCTTCAGCAGATCTGGGTATTCCACCAAGGAAGCAACCTAATCGATTCAAACGAAGGAAGAAAAAAACAGTGAGCAAGACTTGCGCTCGTGAACCATAAAATGTGGGGTGAAGGGTGAAGTGGATATCAAGAATGGGGTCATTACCTGACGGAAGAAGGTGATGGGCTTCTGGTCCAGGGCCTGGGGGTTTCCGATATTGCAACCGACCACCCGCTGGAAGGGGAAGGAACCTCCGTTAGCAAGTTCCTAAGTGAACAAGAATGAAGAACATAAAAAAGACGGGGAAAGAGAAATAAGTATGGAGTGTCAGCAGGCAGGGTCGCAACCATAATATCCATAAAGTTCGATGCTTCGGTGTAACGAGAAAGAGCAAATGTCCCCCTCGTCGTCGTGGAGAAGAAGAGGAGGAAGGGATGACTCTTTTTTTTCTCCGGCCTCGAGTTAAGAGGTGAGGGTGGAGGTGGGGCAAGGCTGCCACTTCAATTTATATGCTAGAGAAGAGCTGTCCCTCTTATGCATGAGGTGGTAAGGGGACCATGCGCAATAGGCATGCATGTTGATAAATGTACTAGGACTTACGACTTTGATCTTTTCGGAACGAATGGCGAGTTCACCACGGACGGCGTACTCGGCCTTGCGGACGCGAGGGTTCATATTGCTGCCGGTGAGGACCTTGGTTGTGCTGGAGGACGAGCCAGTGGTGTTGTTTGAGACGGACAACATTGTTGGTTATGAATGTATGTATGTAGATGTGTTTAGGTTTGGTTGTGGGTATGCGTTGGTTTGTTGTTTGTTGATGATGATTGTCGGAATGCGAGTGATAGTACAAGTCTGGTGGGCACGAGTGCAAAGTTGAATGAAGAAACGAAGAGGAAAGGAAGGGAAAAAAGGAAAGGAAAAGAGAAAGAAGAGAAAAATGAAATGAGTGGGGCAATGATGAAAAATGCATGTCCTTTATATAGGAAAAGTGAGTCCATCAAACTACAAGTTGGAACATAATAATACTCAGGCGCGGCAAGAAAAAAATATCAAGGTTCCCTCTTTCTGGCGATGACTTCAACTAATGACTTCATGGGGCATCCTCTTCTCTCTTACTCTCTTTGCACTGTACTAGTACTCAAGGGGGAAGGAGAACAGTACTAGTTCCAAAAAAATGACCGCACTTGCTAATGCGCTTCTTCAATTGCATACCCCTCCTTTTATTTCTTAATTTTCATGAGCTGATTTGTTAACCTGCGTTACTTTTACTGATGGCGCATCTCATGTCGACATGACAAAAGAAAAAAAAAAGGCCTCGGCGATGAACAAGTCGACAAGACCGGAGAATTAAAATGACAGGTTGAGTATTGTGCTGGTTGTCGGTTAATTGAGCGAAGGATGTTCTGTGGGGATGAATAAGAAAGAGGGTGACCAAAGTGGATAGATTCACCCAGTCAGTCCCCGGCTTCTTTTTATCCTGGGTCCACCCTAGGGCAATTAGCGTCAACAAGAAAATCATGTAATAGCAGTACACAGGTCTTTCATCCTCTATGACGAAACTGACAAGATCCCCACTAGCACACATGTTACTACTGTATTTCGCTTTTTTTCCCTGGTCCCTGGGGTTCGTTCTCTCACGTTCTTTTCCTTCCTTCCTTCCTTCCATTCTCCCCGCTGCGGGCCGATCTGACCTCGTTTATTCTCCACTCGTTAGAACAAAATCAAAGGAAGCGCTCGGGCTTGTCCGAAGTGTCCGTGTGTGAAGGGGCTAAAAAGCTGTGGGTGAATATTACATTCACACCCTTGAACGGCGGGAATCAAGTTATATTTTTCAACGAGGCCAAGCACACAGACCCACAATGCTCTCTTTTTATTTTCTCACCTTGTCCTCCATTCCGACAAGAATACCCTTTTCTTCTACACCTTACAGAAGCTCATTCGGAAACTCCGGGTCGAAAAAAAACCGCCCAATTCATTTTTTTTGACAGCTCAGAGGAGTATTGTCGACGTGTCGCTGACTCTTGTTTTGCTCAATTGTTGTCAATTATCGATCAAGCCTGACCATTCCCCCTCTTTCTGCACACACCCTCCTAGACCTCGCTTCCGAAATGCTCCATGCCCTTTTTTTTCTTCCATTCCTATTTATTCAGGGCACACGCACCCTGCGCAACCCAATTTTACGTCCACTTCATTTCCGCACTAACACAGAGGGACAATTGTCCACTTTGTAGGGTGCACTAGTGCCATGAATTTCTCTTCTTTCTCTGGTGAATTTCCTCCCCTCCGACTCTCACTTTAGTCTTGAAAAGTACATACTTTCTCTCTCCATCTCTCTTTTCTCGCCCTTTTCTGCTTTGCTTCCGATGACAAGGTGAAAAATGGCCCGGGAACTAGAATTGGATGAGAGGCAACTAAAAAAGAAAACTATCACTAGAAACCTTGCATGATAGCAAAAGTCCTTCCTTTCTCCTCTTCATTTTGCCTGACACCTTCTTTTTCCTCTCTTCTACATCTATATCTTACCTCGCCACCTATCACCCCAAACATAGTCAAATAAAACATGTATGCACGAGACAATTCATCTATCCGAATACCTCCTCCTTGTTGCCTAATTAAAAGCGAAAGAATGTTTCTGGGACGTGCGGGGAAGGGTTTATTCGTTAAATGGGAGGGAAGAATGCGGTTCCATGAACCTTCCGGGTGAAACCGTTCCCGAGCTATGAAAAAAAAAAAAAAAAAAAAAAAAAAAAAAAAAAAATGCCACCTACTTTTTGCCAGATCTTTCTTCCTCAATCTGTCTCTCTCTCACGAGCGAGAGCGGGGGTCTGGAAAATAAGCACATGTGGCTAAGACATTTATATATCACGGGAGGAATGAAGAGACTGTCAGAAGGGCGAAGTAGTCCTCTCTCATTCACACACACTAGCGACAACTGCTTTGTATGTACTTCAACAAAGAAAATGCCTCAAACTATCACATCCCTCTAAAAGGTCTTACCGGACAAAGAAAGAGGAGAGACAAAAGTAATCGACGTGCATACTGTGCAATTGAATCATGAACCACATCGGAAGGTGTTGAGGAGGATGATGGCCTAAGATGTACTGATCCTCCGAAAGTAAAGGGAAGGAGTCGATCGGCAACCCTTTCTGAAATCGAAGGGCGACAGAAGCTGTCAATGCGCACCTAGACTCCGGGCGATGGAGAGGGGCTAAGACATGGCGGAATCGACTATTTGCTTTTTTGGGGAGGTAGGAGGCACATTCATCCAACGTAAAAAAAACGGCGGATGGCGATTTGCAATTTTGCCTTTTCTCTTGGGCTCAAACTATGAGAAAAGACCTGCACTGGTCTTGTTCTGTTCGTCCTACGGAACCATCCTAGGAGAAAGAAAAAAAATGGCGTAACACATGGCGAATTCAGATCTAGGCTAGGACAGTGTAAACGCGTGCCCCTTACCAATGTGATACGCGCTATTCATATCAATCTGCGGGACCTATCAGTCCAGCTCTAGGACCTGTGCATACCTGGGCGCTCTCACAGGGTGAAGGACTGTTTAGAGTTCCCGGTCCTTCTGTTTTCACGGTTCCTCTCTTCAAGTCCTCTCATTGCGAACTTACCTGTTTTTTGAGGCTTCTTAGCTGCTTCTGCCATCTGTTTGTCTAGAAGACTGCCTTCCATCGGTAAATGCATAATGAACCCATATATTTGTTTTGCCGCTCATTTATTATTTTTAAAAAAGGATGGGTTGCTGCACGATGTTGACAGGTGAGCGGTCTTTAACGGGAAGAAGTGAGAGGTGTGCAAGAAAGGAAGGGGTCAGAGGAAGGAGTTCATCTTTTTCGCAGATCTTGTAAACAAAACACCAACTCAGCTCCCATTTTTCCCACACCATTTGACTCTCTCTCTCTTTCTCTGTCACTCTCGCTTTCTCATTTTCCCTTGGCTGTTCGAGTTCAACAAGCGCACGCATGCTCACAAGTTCAACCCCGTCCACCTATCCGTCACCAGCCCATTCTCCTTCCATCCGTCCCCACAAAAGCACACGCATACACAACACACTTAACAAAGCAGGCTGTACCCCTCCACCGTCTCGTTTTTTTTATCGGGTAAACAACACCAGCTCTCAAAAAGGAAGGCTGAAGACGTATCCACTTTGTCATGGAGAGAGAGAGAGAGTGAGGTGCGTTAATGGGGCTGGGCTTTCAAGAAAAGTGCGCGAAACAGAGAAAATAGGAGTTTCGGACATGGGGCATGCAATGCACAGTTACACAATATGCACCCCGACCCAACCCCCTTCCAACCGCCAACCAACCAACGGATGATAGAACGATGGACCCGACAAACTGACAGACTGACAGACTGACAGAGCAATGAACTAACAGGGAAAAAACATTGGGGACGGGACCTGAAATAGAAAGATATTGATACACGCCAACCAGGTACAAGTAGAGATGTAGAGTGCTACCAAAAGAAAAGAAAAGAATCAAACGACTGCGCTGTTGTCTGGGCTGAAGGCTCCTCAACCAAAAACAACCGTGGTGTCAACGGTTTGGCGAACCATTCAAGAGCATCCAAGAAAAAAGATGGGGGAGACGAGGAAGGAGAACAGACAGATCGGTCACTGGTAGAAATGAGACCAATATGTGAGCACTGGTAAGATGTACATGACCAGCAACACCTTTTTTTTGGTAGAAAAAGATGGCAGAGGGAAATGGAGGAAAACAAGGTTCCTGGAAAACGATGGGATCTCGAATTACGTTACAATCGAATTAGGAAGGCAAACGTGTTTGGAGAGGGGTGGAGATGTGCAAAATAGGTAGGATGGTGATGGTTCGTTGGTTGGTTGTTTGGTTGTGGTTTACAACAGGGTATGTCAAGTGGTGAGGGTAACAAGCAAAGCTGTGATAAAGTGAAAAGTGCTGTAGTAAAAAAAGATGCACTCTGATGGTACCTTTTCCAATGTAGGCTTTGTCAGCTTCAGCCAAACAAAAAAACACTGACCTCTACATCTTCCTTCCTTCCTTCAGTCAATAATTGACAGGTGTCCTGCAGCAGTGGTCAACTCACTTTTGTCTGCGCACCGTAACAATGTCTCTGTTCTCTATTTGGTCAGCTTCGCACTCTCTTTTACATACTCCCGTCTTCAGGCTCACCTTTATTTTTCTCAACTTTGATCCAGACCTCGGTAAGGTTGAAGAAAGTTCCCATCATCACCGTCAATACCACTCCTCCCCCCCATTTCCTTTTGTCTTAAAGGTTAGGTTTAGAGTCAAGTACTTACGAGTAGTAAAGAATGAGTGAAAGTCATTAAAAGAGAATGAGAAAAAAAGAATGTCAGAAAGTAAGGGAGACAACCAAGATCTTGGCGAGTGAGAGTGATTGGCACCCTTGTCCTGTCATTGGTGTCGAATCTTCTTTTATGATTTGCGAAAAATAAAACAATGTTCCACCTGAAAGACGCAGACGCGAAAGTTTTTTTTTTTTTTTTTTTTTTTTTAATTTTTGAGTGCGCACCCTCATGACCCGACGGAAACGGAAGGGTCGCAAAACGTGGCTGGCGTAATGAGCTACACCACACTTTCCTTCTCCCCTGCCCTTGGTAAAAAAGATTTCTCATATAACATCCGGCTCGGCAGTGCCACAGCAAACAGTCAGCCAGGCAGATATTAACACCAAACGGTACACATCAACAATCTGAAACTAATCGGTCCCGTCAGATTCTTGTTCCGGTTGCTCATGGGGGAGGGCTATCTGTTAAAATAGCTCACCTTCTATCGCCAGTTATCGATCAATATTTTGCCTTGTTTGATTTTCGTGAATGTGTGTCTGATCATTGGGGGTTTAGCGATTGAGTTGTTTTGCCCCAATGTCTGTCGATGAACTGTATGCTTGGTCTTTTTTTTTTTTTTTTTTTTGCATTTGAATTTGCATCCTCTTTTGTTTATCCATCTGTCATCGCAGTAGCAGCACAAGCAGTGGTGTACTTTTGTTGTGTGCTTGTGTTTGTTTGTCGTGGTGGTGCTGTTCGAAGGGGACTGTTTAGGTTACTTGGATGTTTGATACGAGAGAAAGCACTCCTGATGAGGCGTTCACCAGATGTACCTCCTTTTCTCTCTCTCTCTCCCATCCCCTCCACTCCTCTCCCTCTCTCTCTCTCTCTCTCTCTCTCTCTCTCTAGGACCTCAAGCAGGATAAATGAAAAAGATCCAACCCAAAACAAATCTTAATACCACAAGCATGCAAAATAAAAAAAATAAAAAAAATCCACCCGTCGCACGACCGACTAAAATCGACGAGGCGTCAATTCAAAACTAACAGCATTTTTGTCCGCCCCTCAAACCTTTTCGCAAACCTCAGAACCAATGGTCGAGCACATCATGCCAATACCGCCAGAGTGATCTGTGAAAGGGGTTGGAAAGCGTCAGGGGGTGTAAGGATAGTATAGGAGGCAAGGTACCGATCTACAAAAAATACCCCGAAAAAAAACAATAAATACGAACAGGGAGGGGTGGAAAAGGGGTGCGATGTACCACTCTGCATGTACCTGGGTAAGAACGAAAGGTTGCGAGGGAGGTGAACTATGAGGGCCACGGCATGATGTTAGTTGCGAGCGTCAAGAAGGCTGTGAACAAAGTAAGCAAGCGAAATAAAAATGTGTCTATGAAAATAATGAAAAATAGAAAAATACAATGCCCAATGAGGTAACGAAAAGTAGATTGAAAGGCGTAAGCAGAGAAGAAGGAGAGACACACACCAATGGATAGAAGGATAATTACAATGATAAACAAACTGGAAGTCTATTCTAACCCATACAAAGAATGGGGTTTTAGCGTATTAGCAATGGGCGAGCAACGGAGAACAAGACACCAGGAAAAGGAGATGATTAGAGGGTACATACGTACGACGGAGCAAAGGAGAAAAGACGAACGACCAAGCGAAGACGGGCAGGGATACTAACGAAGCAAGGAAAGATAAATAGAAAACCTAACAAGAGCTAAGCGCATAATTGATATCCCATCATGCCGCCCCGTCATGCACCTCGTCTGCCACACAACAGAAGAACCTCTCACTCTCGCTATTTCTCCCCTTCCCTGCAATCTGACTTTGTCCCTCTTTATTTCCGCCTCAACCCATCCCACAATGTTTTGTTAGGTTAAAAATGGCGCATATTTGTTTTCACCTTTTCATCTCCTCTTGCCTTGTCGCCATCCTCTGCCGAATACAAACAAATAACAAAAAACAGCTCTTGGCCGTTCATGTCCGAGGAAGCGAGGAGAAGCCCTACGTGCAGGTGCGGAAGGATGGAACCAAAGAAAGAAGGTGAAGGAGGAAGCCAAAGGAGGAGAGCTGCTGCATGACCTGTCGGTGAGCACCTCCATGCTTTCGAACTATCTTTCCCTTTCCTTTTCTTTCAGAATGATGGAGTGGATGAGGTAAAAAAAAATAAAAAATAAAATAAAATAAAATAAAATAAAGGACTAAATAAACCAAAACATAGCCTATGCTTATGTCTTCTCTCATGAGGTGTTCTTCTTTATATTTTGTGCAACAATAGCAAGTTGTGAAAAGCGAAGGTTTATAGTACAGCAGAAAACAAAGAGATCCCCCCCCCCCTTTCCTCCCTTGCACGTTTCTTTTACGCTTTTTAGTTTTTTTTCTCTTCGTACAACGACAAGGTACATGGTGACATGGGTGGCCTAGGCTTTTTCCCTACAACGGCAATTCAATCATTTTTTTTTTGCCTTTTCTTCTCTTTGCTCATTTTTTTACAGTTCCGTTTCCTTGAATAGCGAGAATTATTTGTTGGCGTTTTGTATGAGCAAAAGAAGAGGAGGAAGGTCAAAGGAAGGAACCAAAGAGAAGGAAGCCAAAACAATGAGTTCACACTCGGAACCGATGAATCAACTAGCTCTTCCTACTCATCCACGTCTACCACGTTAGAGTTGAGAAATGAAGCGGACTCGTGACGACCATACCGCTGCCATCGATGGAGAAACGCCTTAAGGAAAACAAGACTAAAAGACCTGTGCCAATTGGAGGATGATGGTGAGCGAAGAAGAGTGGTGACTACGAAGTAAGTATGTGAACGAGTGAGTGAGTGACGCGAAAGAGAAATAAAATAGCCACGGGTGAAATAAAAGACCAGGATGGTGTCTGAAAATGGAAAGGACAGTGGGTTCCAAGAAAAAAAAAAGACTACAAAGGACAAAGACGGGCGACAGAGGAAAGGAAAATGGGTGGCATTAGAGTATCCGAACAGGTAACACTGTTTTATTGTTTGTTTGAATTCTTTTTCTTGCTTCAATCCTTACTCATATTCCTATCCAGTGAGCGATTTTATAACAGGCATGTTTGTGTTATTTTTTGTCTCCTACAATACTCTGTATCGATCACTCTCTTCTATTTGTTGGTGCTCAGAACCAACACTCCAGCGCTGTCAGCAATTCGATGTGTTTGTGTGTAATTCTTGGCTCCATTACCTACTTTCTGTTCAGCATCTTGTTTGAATAATGGCTCAGCTCAGGCGTGATTGCACCGTACATGTGAAGGCAGCAGAGAGAGAAAGAAGGAAAGAGAGAAAGAGAGTAAGAAAAGTAGAGTGGTGAAAGGACAGGTGGGCAAGGACAAGAAGAAGATGATGAGAGAGGTTTCTCGGGAAGTTTGTATTTTGTTTGGCAGCTTGAAAGGGGGTAAGATCCGCATGGTAAACTAAGGTTTTCTCTCTTTGACTTTTTTTTTCTTTCTCAACTTGACGAGTGACCCTGGGCCATGAATGAATGATGTGCGAATAGAAAAGAAAGGGAAAAAAGAAAAATACGAAAATGATGCGCGGCGCCCAGCTCAGCTCAGCTTCAATTCACTTTTCTGACAATGACAGCAGGTCTCCGCTCCTCCTCGTCCTCCTCCAGCACCAGAGTCGAGATCGGCATTGTTAGTCGAAATAAAAACCTTCTTTTTAGTTTATGATCAAATGAAAGAGATCCGGATTGTATATATTTGTGCTTCTCCACCAACCCATTCAACCTCCAATGTTTGATTCATTCGTCCTTTGGCCTTCGTTGGTAACATTCTTCAGACATGGCAAGAAAAAATGAAAGTTGGGGAGGAACGCAGGGGAGAAAGAGGGGGGAGATAATGTTCGCGCCATTGGTGTGGAGGATAACGAGTAATAGATACAATGAGAACAGCGAGAAGCGTGGTCAAATCATCCACAATAGTGAGACAAGGGTTAACGTTGACTGCGATGTGTGGCAGGAGAAAGTTGCGTAGAACTCTGGAATGGGATTACAGTAGAGGTAAAAGTATTGCGTATTCGTGCAAGAAGTTAAGGTCGGGGAGACCTTTGGTCTCTCGATTGAACAAGCACGAGTCTATTCTAGTCAATTCTATCGGCTTTTTTCATTTCTTCTTGTCCTTCTATTCCTCCTTTCGAAATACTCACGCTCGACGCTCTTTTCGCTCTCCTGCTCCACACGTTCGACCGAAGGGAAGGGAGAAAGTGGAAAGGACCAGTCGACAGAACCCTTAGAAAACTCGCCCGATAGCCTTTCAAGCAGTTAGCTCTTGAAGTCTTACAAATAATAAACGAGCCGTAGTAAGCAATACAAACAAACTGACCGGAATAGACAATCAACAACAAAGACAATAACGTACTCAAAACAACTTGCAAAATAAACAAACAGATAGACAAACAAATAAAACAACAAATGAAGGATACATAAGTCGTCCGACTGCATGAGAACGAGGATGAAAAAATAATAAACAAATCGACAACTTCGTTGAACAGATATGTCTGTTTAAGATAGGTTTTTTTTTTGCTCCAATCCTTTTTCATTGTTCACTATCACTGTCGTTGAATATGTACAGGTGACATGGTGGTAACGAAATAAATGAATGAATATATGATTCAGCCGTTCCTCTTTCTAACCCTTCTTTGTCGTTCCCTGCAACTCGCATTATATTTTACCTCGTGTCAGTCCTCTTTGCTAAAAAAGGGGGAAGAGTATGGTCGCGGTTTTTGGGTTGTGCAGTTGAGACTCCGGAAGCACTCGGAATTTCTCGTTGTAAGAGTCATCATGAGAGAGGGAGGGTGGGAGAAAGTCATTCGGCAGCAATGATTTGTCTCAATGGCTTACTCTAAACGCTCTTTTTTCTCTTGTCTTTGAAGATAAAAAAGCGAACACCCTCCACCCATGCAACGAACAGCAATAAGGCAGTAGAACAGGGAGTAGAAAAAGAGCTGAAGCTACTCCTGTGGGAGTTTAAGAGAGTGGAGTTGGAGTTGTGCAAATGATCATGACAGAACAGAAACTGGATATTCATTTTCGCGACCATCATCGGGTTAGAAGGAGGAAAAGAAAAAGGTTGCTCCTCTTCTTTGTTAGACCCTTCACCCCTCTTCCCCTGACTTTTTTTTTTATATTTCTCGTAAGGAAAAACTTGACCGCTGCAAAGGTGGACAAATGGTGAGAGAGAAAAGCACGCTAGACCAAGAAAGAAAGCAGAAAAAAGGACAATGTCATAAGCAAAGGATAAAGGAGGCTGTATTTCTGTGATGTTGTTATTATTGTGTGTTGTGTGTGTGTGTGTGTGTGTGTGTGTGTGTGTGTGTGTGTGTGTGTGTGTGTGTGTGTGTGTTTGTATCGTTGTTGTTGGAGTTGAGCATGTACCTATCAGACACTCACAGGCTGTTTATTTTCAAAGAGCGTCCATCCACCAACAACGATGCAGACATTGCCACACTGGCAACCACTTTTTTTTTTCTTTGTGAGACCATGACCCATCAATTGTCTTGGATGGATTGCAGCTTTTGTTGTTGTTGTTGCACGCATGCTAGTTCGCATGGCACTTTCGATCACTTTTTTTTGGGGATTGTTACCTGTCCACCACACGCACTCGTTTCTTCCTTGCTCTCACCGTGGCTCACCCCCTTCTTCACTCACCCTTTTCTCACACTCACTTGTTCAATTTTTCTATCCTCCAGAACTATTGCTTCGACAATGCGACAGTGACTGCGCTGAAGGCTGTAACTGTCTGGATGGGATCTGATCTTGCATGGAAGCAACGGGTCAATTACCACACCATTGAATATATAGTTTTTTCTTTTTTTTCTTTTTTTCAATTGGACGTACACCTTTCAGGTACCTACATTAAGATACACGCGAAATAACGAGCCCAATGCATGGCCCTGAGGGAGAATGGACGAGAACACATTGTTGCTGGCTTGATGCTACTGCTGCTTCAAAACATAAGGACGTCCTCTTTCCTTTTTTTTACCCCACTGTTTGTATTTTTTTTTGGCTATTATGTTTTGGGCGCGTTTTCTTTTTTTTTCTTTTTGGTTTTGCTCGTGTACTCGCATACACTGTGCACAAACTAATACAACGAGAGCGACAACAAAGAGCAACAACACGGACAGTAGTAACAGCAGTAACGACGACACTAACGACAAGGCCAACAACGTCAACAATCCTCCCAAAACCGGTGTCGATATCTTTTTGAGGGAAACCTAATGGTGCTTGTTTGTTTATGTATTCGCGAAGGAAGGGAGCGAAAAAGAATGATGGATAAGACTATGATTGTCGAAAAAAAAACTTTTTTTTATCGATTGTGTACCCTTGACCTTTCTATTTCTGCTACCGTGAATTGTCGTATCAAGATTAGGTGAGGAGAGATACGCTAAAAAAAAAAAAAAAAAAAAAAAAAAAAGAGAGAGTGATAGATAGCGAAAGAGTCAACATAAGCCGACAGTTACGTTCTTTCCCCATTAGCCTTCTCTCATTCGATTGTGCTCCCCTTTTTCTTCTTATCCCACCATCCAAACCATCATCACCACGTTGCAAGACATGACTCTGTTTTGGACACCCGCGACTTCTGTCCTCTGTTGTGTCTACAAATGAGATGATCCTCTTCGTTCTCCTTTCTTACCTTTGTGACAGCTTCAGTAGGTATTCAGTGGAGCATGCAAAAGAAAAAGAGTTACGAAATAACTTTAAAGGGTGTGAAGTGAAAATCAGTGAGTGACCTCATGCCTCTTTCCTTCGGCGTTTGTTGTTTGACTTTTCATCCCACCTTTTGATTGGTATCTTCTTTCTGGGGAAAACCAATTCAGGCAATGTTCAGGTAAGAGCTCGTCTTAAGTAAAAAGAAGATCGGAGAAACGAGAAATGGGTGAGGAAAACAAAAAGAGGGAGACTCGTGAACACGTAGGAACTAGAAAGCGGATAAAAGAACAGGTCACCATACATAGATCGGTATCATACCCCTACAGTATCTCCTCTTGTCTATTGCATTTTAGCAATTGGTTGTGGCCGTTTGGTGGACACAGCTTAAACAAACAAACTTGCGCAGTCGATCTTAGCTCTCCCTATCTCTCTCTCACTCACTCTCTTTCTATCTCTCTCTCTCCGATTTATTTTGTATGTTTGTTCACCAAGTTGAAAGTCGATACCTCATTCAGTTCGCCTTTTTGTTCAATTAGACATACATACAAGTTGACCTTTACTCTTCCTTCCTTGTCCCTTGTGAAATTATCCCTCTTCCTACCCTCTCCGATCATGACGGTTTTCTAACGAGAGCGGAGTAGTGATGTTCGACAATCTAACCAGCAAAAAAAAAAAAAAAAAAAAAAAAAAAAAGGGTGCCTGACTTGCCACCCGGTTTGATTTTCATTGGACACAATTAAACCCGGTCACAGGGCGATCCGGGTTCAGATGGCATCATCCGCTTCAATCCCCTCCTGGCGGCCAGCCAAAATAATGCAGTGTTCAACTCCATTCATTGGTTGGCTGAGGCTGGGGATAGAGATGAACAGAGAACGAGGAGAGAGAAAGCTCCAGATCCCGACTAACTAACTAACATGGACGATTGGGCTGGACAGACGGACGGATACATGACATGAGACAACTGGATGTCTTGCCCCGCCCCTCCCCAGAGCGGCTGTCAATTAGAAAGGGTTCTTCCGGACTGGCGACCTTCTGGTTTTATTCAATTGTGAGTGGTGGCAATTTCGCTGCGTTTCATGTTTCCCAGGAGATAGCCAACTAGTGGTATCTAAGAGGGACTTGAAAAAGTGAAATGAGAGGGGAGATGAGATGTCTTTGAACGAAAAGTAAATATGGGGGATGTCTTCCATAGAAGACGAGATGAAGAAGCGATGAAAGGGCCAATCGACAAAAAGTATGATAGATAGAGTACCATCTCACCAGCTTGCGTAGATTTGGAGCGAAAAGAAATCTGGGGCAACAAGAGGGGCTAGAAACCGAGAAACGCAAACGAAAGGTACTGTACATGAACGATAAGAGGCGGTGGAGGTAGTCAACGACTTTAACGACAAACAAATACAAATACAGTAAGAGCAACAGCTTTAAAAAAAATAAATTAAAACTGAAGACGCTGAGCGGCGGTCTCGACATCCCGCGCGTGCATCTGCTCAGAAATATAATTGTCAAAGCCTTTTGCTTCTCATCAGTGTCGGTGTGGCTTGAGGATCTACACCGTTCGATCCTCCGTCCCTACCTCTGATTTTCTCACACTCCAAAAATAAGAAACAACAAAGCAGCAGATGCCGCTGCCACCATGCCGCTCGTCCTTGCAGCAGTCCTCACTTTTCACTCTGGAATCCCTCTCTTGTGTACCGGACCTTTCATTAGAACCATTATCCATGGCCACATCAATCGAGAACATGGTTTTTGTGGCTTTTTATTCTATTATAATATAGCCCTTCTTTCATTATGTGGTAAAAGAAGACAAACAACGCTCCGCTCTGACTTGTTCTGACTCCGAATTAGTGCTGGACCCAAACCATAACCCAAACAACACTCACAAAGTTGAATTGGTCATGACGGACCGACCGACTGACAGACCGACTGACCGACTATTCATAATTGAATGAATGGAAAGAAAAAACGAGAAAGTGAAGTGAGTGATGTGGCGAAGTTGCGAACCAATCCCTGGCCTGTAAACCTCCACTTTTTCCCTCCCTTCGTTGCTTTCCCCAAAGGATGGGTATTTATTTTTCATAGACTCCCCCTCTACTCGACTAGCTCGTTCAGGCGCTCACCTCGAGATGACCCTTTGTTCAGTGCTCAATTGTCTTGAAAATCTATCTCCCGGACATGAAAAATAACCGAGAACGAGAAAAGAAAGAGAAAAAGAGAATAAAAAATAAAGAGCGGCTGACCAACAAATGACCTTCTTCCATGCCACCCACCTTTCTTCTTCCTTTGTCCGCGGAGGAATATTCACATCCCTCCACCTCCTCACCTTCTTAAAAATCGTCACAAAAAAAAGAGTTTATGGTGCTGAGATTCGTTTCACCCTCTTCTCCCTCGCACGCATGATTCATAAACCACTTCGCTGTTTTGTCGGTTCGCCTTTTCTTTTTCAGTTCTGAGCGACTGGTGACGACGACAACAGGCTAAAGACCCAAAAAAAAAAGAGGTACCAACTGCTATGCTCTTTTCGAAGTAGCCTAAAAGGATGCATGTATTACAACCCCTCCTTGTTTTTTCGCGAGGAGGTAGTCTATCATTGATTGGTTATGGCTCATAGGCGTGTTGGGCGAATCCACAAGTAAAACACGGCAGTTGGAAGTTGCATGTACTTTTTCATTACTGGGTTGAGCGAGAGGGAGAGACAAATGATGCAAACAAAAGAAAACGACGTTGAAGGGAGAACAGAGGCAATAACAACAAACATACCAAACGGCCTTCCCATCGACGGCAACAACAACATCAGCAATATAATAGCGGCAGTGAGAAAATCTAAAGAGGATGATCCAGGAGTGACCCAGGGCGAGAACGCCAGCACAAAACAGAGGAGGGCAGAGTAAAGTGAAAAATATCGGTAGATTGTGTTTCCGTATTCAATGAGATATCTCTCTTCAGGTCAATCCCACAGATGTATAGACCAATTGAAACCTTGGCCAGCAGGAGGCAGGGTGGGAAAGTCGCCAGAGAAAGACGAGATTGGGTAGAGTGGGATTGGGGCGGGTGACAAAGGAGGAGGATGACTATGACTATTTCAATGGCAATGATGGCGATGATGATGATAATGACTGCAATGGAACAGAGAGAAAGGGAAGGCACAAACGGAATAATATAACGCAGAAAGTGCAAAGTGTGGAGTGTGGGAAGTGGACAGAAAAGGAAAGGAACCCTTTCGTGAACGATGTTTTCCTTTGTGAACACGCTCGGAGTTTTCTTGACCGTTTCCTTCGCTCATCATCATCATCATCATCATCATCTCTCTTCTCTCTCTCTGTCCCTTTCATCGACCTGCAGCATGGCTCACTCTTTAATTTTTTTTTCTTACTTTAATAGCATTGTCGTTTGAATGTCTGTGTGTGCTTGTCATGGGCCAGGCCCTCCTTTCCTCTGTCGCTATATCTCCCTTTCATCCAACCTTGTTGCTGATTTTTTTTGTGCCCGTTTGTTTGTTTGTTTATATACATGTATGCGCGTTTTGCGTTTATGTTATTTTGGTCAAGGCATGTCTTCCAGAAAAAAGAAAAAAAAAAAAGAGGGGGGCTGAAAAATATTTTATGTCGTGTGTATGAAAGCAAGGAAAAAATCCATTGAACAAAGCACAAGAAGTAAAAAAAGCAAAGCAAAGGAACAATAACAATGAGGTGAGCAGAATGAACGAACGGAACGAACGAACGAACGAGAAGAGGACAAGCAACGGCGTGTGCACCATGATTTATTTTTTGTCGAACTCTGCCCATCCAAAACAACAACAAAAATGCGTGAATGATCGACAGCCAAACCTGTTGCTGGATCTCATTTCGCCGATGGTTGAAGGGGGATGGCGGTAATATGAAAGGGAGAGGGAGAGTATTATTTAGCGAATCAATTATTATTCAATATGTACCTGTTGAGTACTCACAAAGCGCTTACCAAGGCTAAGTAACAAACAAGGCAGACAACAACTAAAGTAACAGAAGGCTCAAGGGAAGAATAAAAAAAGGGCTATGAGTCGAAAAAAGTAATAATGAAAAAATGGGAAAAGTCGGACCCCTCCACCTCTCATATACCTTCTTTCTCACTGTCACTGACTCCTTTTTTTTTCTTTACAGTACCTTTTTTTTTTTTTTTTTTTTTTTTTTTTTCGTTACTGAATGTGGATTGCCGCTGTGAACATGGCCCAAAAAAAAAAAAAAAAAAAAAAAAGAAAGTTGACGATGTGAACCAGCAAGGAACTTACTGACGCCAACGACAAAGCAGATGAGGTTTTTTCCTTCTTCCTTCTTATGCTCCCTACCCTTGTTGTTACGACTGTTTACTCGTCACGGTGTGTTTTAGAGTCATGATTGCCTCTGCCGCGTACTCCTCTGGATGTACCTACCTTACCTACACGCATCCTCTCTCACTCCCAGTCATTCACACTTCGCATTTGCATTCGCCCCCCTGTCCTCAGTGACGAACAGGCAAACCTCTCTTTCTCTTTCCCCAACTTACACACATACATAAAAGTCTGACCTCAACTTATCGACATACATGGCACGGTACCACGCCCCAACCCACGATTGTCACACTCTGCATTTCATGTTCCAGTCCACGCTCACTATTTTTTATGTTTTGATGTCGTCGGGTTAATACGACCCACGCCATACCTAAAAGCGTGTCACCCTTTCACACACAATCTCTTTCTGTCCCCTTCTTTCCCCTGTCGATCGCGAACAGGAGAAAGGGTGGCTCACTTTTCCCTCACCCCCGAAAAAGTTCATGGATGCCCTGACTATGTATGTGGTGTGTGTCTCTGTATCTTTGGCAGGACTGTAACCCAGCTCCTTTCCCCCTTCCCTTTACTACTCCCTGCCACCCCTTGTCAATCGTCTCGTCCATTCTTCACGAGCAAGTCCATAGACTTTATTGAGACCTTTCACCTTTCCCGTCTCCCAATTCCCTTGTTCCCATTTTGGCAATCCTTTCCTCCCTAAACACCCTCAAACCCCCCTTTTTTCGATCATGTTTGTGGATGAAGAATGAGTGAGTTGATTTGAATGGGCGCACCGCAATCCAACCAAGAGCACGGTAAATGACCCTAGTATTCTCATGTTCCAATCGTGAAATCAGGTTTGATCCTTTGCCTCAGAAGAAAAAAAAAGGAGAACGAGAGAAAGAGTCACCGGCAGTGCTTCAGGAGCGATGTGGGTTGCGTGCGGTGTTGGTTGATAGCTGTTGTCTTGACATCTAGGAAGAATTATTACTGACGGTAATTGCCATTGGGATGATAAAACACGCGCACACAAAGCACCCCCGCAACCATTAACAGTAACAACAACAAAGCAGCAGACAAGGTCCAACCCAACCCAGATGACTGGGTCTGGGTTGGTTGAGCAAAAACAACACCAACAACACAAAACACGCAAAGCACCACATATATATCCAATCCAATTCAATGACCCGCAATTAAATAACGAAAATCTTAAAACAAAAAAAAGTAAGCGAGTCCCCCCTTTGGTGTTTTGTATTGTTGTTGTTGATGTTATTGTTGTTCTGGTGGGTGTGCTGTAGAAACCTTTTGTTTTCTTTGTCCACACCATTTTTGTCCTTTCATGAACTCTAAAAAAATGAACACCTTCATGGCCGAGTGTATGTGTGCCTGTACTTTATTCAGGTCCTTCTTCCCTCAGCTCTTCCTCGTTCTCCTCTCCGTTATGTCTCCCTCGTTCAATCTCTCACCCTCTTTGAACTCGTCTGTATGTCTCTCATTTTTTACCGCTCTCACTTACTTCCTTACTTTTCGCCTGCACTCACCATATCGTCTCTGCTCCCATTACCACCACCGCAACCCCTGCGTTGTATGTCCCCTCCATTTTTTTTCGCAGGGCTGCATGCCCTCTATGAAGAGCAAAAGTGCGTGTGTGCGTGTATGTGCACTTGAATTGTGCAGAGGCTGTCGCCAAAAGCACAGTTGGCCAAACGCCTTAACGGACAGTCGAAGGGCAATCGAGAGCTAGCTTGCTTCTATGCCCTACGTATATCTGCACAATTCAATTGCTCTTTTTTTTTTTTTTTTGCTTATTCATTCACTCTTTGTTTGTTTTTGTTTGTTCGCATTGTTGAGTTTCTCCTTACAATAATTCCTCCTCGTTCACTTACTTTGTATGTGCTCCATTGCCTACCGCAATGGGAAACTGCCACAAAATATCCAACAAAACAAATGCACTTGTGTGTTTTCGGTGAGCATTTCTCCCTATTTTCCTTGGATGCGTCAGGTCAGATCTTGCGATGCCACTCTCATTCTCTTATGCCCCCCTTCCCTTGAGCCTGTGTTTTGTTAGTCTGCTCGAAATAACAGCGTAAACTGCACACAAAAAAAAAAAAAAAAAAGGGCGACACCATGCTTCGACAAGCAGGTAGGGGCGACACCATGCTTCGACAAGCAGGTAGGAAGAGGGAGGGGAGTGTGCACAGGGGTGAGGGATGGTTGGGAGTGAAAGGAAAGAAAGGGGGCGGGAGGGGAGGAGATCGTCCATTGAACGCCACAATTGTCTACAGTCGACGATCCACATGGAACTGCCTGTGTATGCGTGTTTCGCAGATTTGCATTTAGGAAATAAGATAGGAGTAGGTGTGTCGAGGGAGCATAGGAGAAGGAAGAAACAGGAGATGGGGAAGAAGAGCGAAGTTTGATTAGAATAGCATTCATGACCAAGAATGAGTGAGTAGGATGATGACCACAGTGGAGTTCAGTCAACCAGTCAGGTCGAGCCGGTCCTAGGAACGAGTAACAGAGAGAGTGGGAGAGAGCAGAGAAGAGTAGCTTTTCATTTCACCTGCGATAGAGTTGATGGGCGCCCAAGAAAACCAAAAAATAAATAAAAGATGAGCAACAAAAAAAAAACGACGATGACTTTTGTGAGTGGTTCCCTTCGTCGAAGTGTCTCGTTGGAGTTGGAGTTGTCGGTCTTGTCATTTGTCAATAAGAGAGGGATGAATGAGGATATGCCGACTGCCAGGAAGAAGGAGAAAAGGAGAGGGACGGAGAAAAAGAAATTGAAGCCGATTGAATAGATCCCGATTGAATCGGTCAAAAAACATATAAAGGGGGACCAGGGCAACAAGGGGTCAAATTCAATCCCTCTTTTTTTTCTTCCCTTTTCTTTTTTCTGCTTGATTTTCATATTAATTTCTCGGTTGTTCACTTCACTCACTTCTTTCCGTCCAATATTCACTCACCCACTACCCACACCACTCCAACAACTAACAACACGTCCTATCGACATACATACACCCATTAACATTCATTTGACACACACAAACCATCTCGTTAGCCATCCTGACAGCAGCATCCACAAACCTCGCTCTCCCAACCCATCGACGCATATCCATCCAAACACACAGCATCCAGCAATATTGCAATCCATCCACTCCCATTTCAATTGAACCAGCCTCTCCTTCTCGTCCACACAGCCATCCGCATCCAACTTCCTTTCATTTTTTTTCTCCTTTTACATTTCCCCATACTTCGCCTCCCCACTTTCCCTTCTCCACGACAGCTCCACTCTCGGTTTTTAATCGTCTGCATTCATCTTCTCTCCCTCAATCCTCCCTTCATTCGTCATTTGTTGTTGTCTTCCATTTCGCTCAACAATACAATCACAAAAAAAAGAAAAGCTCTCCGATCCAAGTTTGCCAGGTGGCTGCAAGAATCCTCCTCATCCTATCATCCGATCTCCAAGTCGATCCCCTTTGTACTAGGTACGTGTCATTTCCCTTATCTCCTCTCCTCTCTTCCTCTTTCTTCTTTTGCTCTTCTTTTCAATCAACTTCATCTCTTCACTTTCCACTCTCATTGTTTTTATGCCCTTTTGCTTATTACTTCAAAGGGGTACACTATTTACGCTGAACTTTTTGACGCCTGATCTTGGAGCAGAATGTATGCAAACACATGGAGCGGTTATTATATTTTCAGGCCTCCAGGCTGGATACAAACATTGAGGCCACGAGAGATGACGAAGAAGGGGGAGGAGTGAATGGGGTGAGAGTGAAAATGTATGTAGTGATTTTGAATAGGAGTCATTGTGGGAAAGGAGAGAAAGGGAGGGTCTAGGTCGATGGCCGGTAGGGTACCAAATTGAAGAGAGAGGCGTTCAAATGCTTGTTCTCTTGTCCCCCCTCATCCTCCGCCAGGCTTCTTTTTCTTGCAAAGAGGGGGTATAAGAGGAGAGCATGATGGCCCTTTGCTTTTCTATGTGCGAGTGTGTCATTGGGAAATATTTGAGTCGCCGTTTCCCTATTCTACGTTTCAATTCAAAAATGTAATACTGCATATCCTTTACTTCTTTGCCGGGTGGGGGGATGATGCGAGAGTGAACACAAAGCTGAGAAAAGAAATAAGAAAAAATGCGCATTCATTCATAAACAGAAACAGGGCTAAAGGAAGAGTAAAATTATGATGGGAAAGAGGGGGTTGTGTTTTGTCGGTTTAACGGTGTATCGTTTACTGGGTATGTGCGAAATAGACGGCGACAAATGGAAAGAGCGACGAGCAGGATTCTATTTTTTTTTTTTTTTTTTTTTATGGAGAGTAGTAGGGAGGAGAAATGAGGGCCGATGTCGACTTGAGCAATGATCGTTTTGTTTTTTTATTATGGTTGGATTGGAGTTATGTTTGGATGGTTCTTCTTGTTGAATTAATGGTTGATTGTTTGTTAGTTCATTCCATGTTTCCTCATTCAATCGTTCAATTGAAACGGATGCAAAGCGACAAAGCAAACAGTTTCTCCGTCGTTTCCTATTTTTTTTTTTTTTGTTTGTCTCTTGTTCACTGCTATACACCATCGCATCGCATCGCATCTGCATCGTGGGTCCATCGCTGTCGTATGTATCGATGCATCGGGACGTTCTCCCTCTCCTTCTTTCTCTCCTCTTTGGACCATCAGTCCGTCAGTCTACCACCCCCTTTTTAAAACTCGTTGGTTTTTTGCCATCCTCACATCCTTGCATTTGTTCCTTCGTCCGTCCTTTCTTCGCGTTGATCATCACTTGTTCTCTCACGTCGTTGTTTGTTTTGTAACCTCGCCCATCGCCCATGAAAATATCAGTCGATTGTCGCTCATTGGCCACTGATGTGTACCTTCCTTCCCTTTTCCGTGTCTTGTTGCATCTTCGCCGTTGACTGCACCCCTTTCGTTTCTTCTCTTTTCTTTACATCCATCCTTTCTCGCTTCCTTTCTCTGTTCCCTTTTGCTTCCCTCCTTGACTACTTCTTTCCTTCACTCTCTCATACACACACCTTCTCCTTCTTCCTTTTCACCTTCTCCCTCATTAACTTCATTCCCTTTTGCATGTTGCATGCCATTCCACTCTCTTAACAATTGACCACCCATAATTGAACAACCATTTACCACACAACTCTCCTGTTGTTACATCCGAATGTTATTGTATTCATTTCGTAGTTTCTTTGCACTGCGCTTGATCAGCACTCTTCCAGCCTATCAGACCTTGTCCTTCCCCCTTCTTCCATCCTTCTTCACTCAACTCAATCTGCCAATTCATACACACCCACAAGCACACCCCCTTGGACCTTTTCTTTTCATCGCACTCACTCACGTACGCCCTCTTACTCTCGTTTTTTCCCTTCCTTTATCACTCGCTCGTCCACCCAATTCATGATTCTCTCCCGCAGGAAAGGCCCACCCCTTTTTCCCTAAAAAAAAGGTATAACTCATCACTCCGCTCCACCCTACTCTACCCACCTATTCCACGACATGCTCCTTTTGACTCTCTCTGTCTCACCCTCCTCTTGCAACAAAGGAACACCACAAAATATCCGAGGACCTTCACCCTATTTGATACGTAGTGTTTTGTGTTGGGGTGTTTGTCTGTTTTTCTGCATGTCAATCTGTCTGCATGCGGAGGAAACAAAGAGGGAGTCAAGGACGACAGAAGACATGCAGAGTATGAAGCTGGGTCAATTCGGTCATCATTTCACAAGCCTTGCTTCTTTTTTCTTCCTCATACAACATTATCTCTATATCAACGTCTTTTGGTGAAGCTATTTGTGCAACGGTTTTGGCAGAAGAAGGAACAAAGGGCAGTGTTCAATCCTTCTTGTAAGATCTCCATCCATCCAGTTCATCTTGCCTTTTTTTATGGTGTCAACAACCATTCGTGTTTCTGAGCTACACCTCCTTGAATTCGATCGATCGCACAGCAACAGGTCAGCCAAGCCAGCCAGCAGTTCGGGTTGTCCGCTTTGTTGATGTCTCTTCTGGGTCATTGGGATTTTGTCTGAGTCTTTGTTGGGCGTGCTGTCTTACAAAACGTGAAAGAAGAAAAGGTGTTCACAGTTCCAGAACCGGTAAACCGTTTTCTGCTTGACTCTACTCGTATCTCTTATCCCCTTCTTTTTTGAGTGAGTCCAGAACTAATAAGGATGACTCTGAGGATCATTTATTCATTTTTTTTACATTCAATTGGAGTTTTGGGATATACGGAGGATCCTCCCACACAAACTCAATGTAAACCATTTGTGGGTCATATAATACAATACCATAACATCAAGAAAAAAAATAGAGGGTTGAGCGAACAATAGGAACTCTTCCTTGTACTCTTTTTCAGCGTCAGCTATCGTCTCTTTTTTATCGTGGTTGACCATGGGGTGAATGGTTCACGATTACTAAGTTAATGGGCGGCATGGTGTCTAATGTTTTGTCTAGCCTTCCCGTAACCCCCCCCCTTTTCTCCCCTTTACGCTCACCACACAAGAGTATGTCTCTCCTTCTTTTCCCTGTTGCGTGTGCCGCTCTTATTGTTACCTTTCTTCTCCGTCACTTCACTGTCGTGTTTCCTGTTTCCTGTACAACGTCAAAAGAATCGAGCTGTGCATGTGCGCGTCTGCGGGCTGGCGAGGAGTGTGTAGTCCTTTTATTCTCTCCTTTTCTTTTCTTTATGTTTATGTGTGCAAATGCGCGACCAAATAGAGAAAAAGGGGGCAGAATGCCTTTTTATGCCAGGGAGGGCTTTTTTTTAAAACTGCCCTACCATTCGTCGTCGTCGTCGTCGTCGTGGTTGTTGTCGTTTTGAGCATTGACCGAAATACACATCATGCTACTGTCTAACAAACAACCTTTCATGCTCTTATTCCAATGACCACACTTAGATCGACCCCATTGAAAACGAAAAGCTTTCTTATATTATTTTTTGCCTTCTTTTACTTTTTTTTCTCTCCGTCTCCCCTTCCGTTGGTTGGATCTCCTTCGTTCTCATTCCCATTCACCCTTTTCCATCATATTGTGAGCTCAAACGCCGTTCCTCCACTTCTCTCTTTTTCACGTTTTGTTTTTCTCTACCCAAAGCCTGGGCCTCTCCCGATCGGTCTCCCTCTGTCACACAAACTCCACCTACCCATCGCCGCTCTCTTTCTCCTTTTTGTTTGTCCGGACTTTTCTTTTCTTTCCTTTCCCATTTCCTTATTCCACCCTCACCCCGTCAACACCATTCAATTTTTTCTCTCGCCTTGGACGTCAATAATAATACCTTCCTCACTCACACAGCCTTTGACACTTTTCTCCTCTTCTAATTGAACAACAGTCCAACAAGTGGACAAATCTCTTCCTCCCTGTGGACGTTCTTTTTCCCTTCTGTTTTATGCTTCTCAGCCACCACCTCCACACTACCGATACAGTTCCATTCAAGATGGCATACACAGAAACATCGCCAACAACATCCTCCTCACCAGAGCTGGTAGCAGCAGCAGCACTCAGCAAGGCCGCCGCGGCTGCTCGTATCCACAGCAGATCGCCTACCCCGTCGCAGTCATCTGCCTCTGCTTCTGCCACACAGCACTCACTTTCTGTCGCGGCGCATCAGGATGGTCACAACGAACAGCAACAGCAGTACCCACCTGCTACGTCGTCAGCGGCGTCATTACATCGCATGTCACCCACATTTGTCCGACAATCGTCTGATCAGGGCTCCCCTTCTAATTCTTCTCAGCCGGCGACTTCTACTGGTCATCCCCCTCAGCAGCCACGCCACGATCCCAACCACCGACCAATCCAGTCACCATCGTCATCGTCATCCTATCAACAGACACAGCAGCAGCAGCAGCACCAACAACAACAAGCACATCCTCACCAGGGCTCACAATGGTATGTCCGTGAGAGGGACTCTGGTTATGTCGATCCCCATGAGCGGTATCGAGCCTCAAGGTACGTATTTTTTCTTGCATACATATTTTTTTGTATTTTCAATTGCTTTTTTGCATTTTATTACAGGGGGTTTGGGTAGTAAAGAGGAAGGTGGAGGAGGGAGGTAGGGTGTGTTGTTTATTGATTACGGGTGATCGACTACATGACTCGAACAAAAACAGAAATACGAGAATACCAAGAAGACGAAGAAAGATGTAAGGAGGGAGAGGGTGACGGAGCTTGCAGGTTGCAGTTTTGCAGCTTGTTTTTGTTTGTTTGTTTGTTCGACGGTGTGGTTGTTAGTGTTTGTCTTCTTTGTGTGTCTTTGTGTGTCTTTGTGTGTTTGTTTGTTTGTATGGTTGATTTTGAGAAGGACGATTAGGCAATCGGGGAAAAGAGGGGGAAGGGTACGGGCAGATCCCTGATCCGCTGGAGTATCCATTGGTGCTTTGTTTTTATTCCCTTTTCACTTATTGAACGAACGAGAACAAACAGGGAGTCAATTGCTTTCTTGTATTCTATTTTCCCTTTTTTTACGTCGGTCGGCGGTCCGAATGTTTCTGTTTCTGTTTGCATCCCAATTGTTTTTCTTTTCTCTTTCTTTAGTAACTTATTATTGTTATCCAAGCAGGTGTACGTCGTGAACAGCAAGAAAAAGAGAAAGAAAAAAAACGAGATGGGGCGCTGAGAGAGATATTAACGGTGTGGGGAATTGATAGCTGAAGATGGATAAAGAATGATGGGTTGATTGAGTTGAGTAGATGAATGAAGTGATGATCCCTGAAAGGAAAAAAAAGTTGGTGGCTGGGCACTTTCTTTCATTTTATTGAATGCGTTCAGTCGGTAAACCGACTATGATTTCAAACAGCTTTTTTTTGTATTAGTTCAGGTCGTTGTTCCTTTTCTTTCGTTCTCTCCCTTTCGCCTGGGCTATTATTTCTTCCCTATCACTACCACTACACCAGCCCTTTCTCTCTGTTGTTACCCATTTGTGATTGAAACACCATTTTCAGTCGATATTTTATCGCACATACAAACGGATTAATTCCTTTCTTATTACTCCGTTTTTCGCATGAACATCGACGACGATGATGGTTATGGGTATGATGGGTATGATGGGTATGGTGGCCATGTCATTCATTCATTCATTCATTCACTCATTTTCCCATTTTGGTTGTTTCTCGCACCCTCACTCTGAAAACACTTCGAACATGATCCATCCAATCCTTCCCCTCGATCCACACAAATTCAGCGATTCTCGTTGTCGTTGTTGTTCTTCTTCACATAAAACACTATCTCATCTCATTCTCAATGCCATGCACATTTGGTGGATCGAGCAACAGTTTGTATATATTGTTTTTTTTTGCACTAGTGTATCCATTATTCATCATTCATTTTCCCTCTACGCCGCCCATCGTTCCTTTCTTTTTTAATTTTTCTCTTTCTCTCTTCTTCTCTCTTCTCTCTTCTCTCTTCTCTTCTCTCTTCTCTCTTTTTTTTTTTTTTTTTTTTTTTTTTTTTTTTTTTTCACTCGCTCCTCTCTTCTTTTCTTTTTCTTTCTCTTCTGCTACCCTCTTTTTCATCTTACATTTCTCAACTTCATTTCCATTGGTATCCTATATCCTCTCACTATTCATCACTCCCTTCCACCCTCCTACTCTCCACTTCTCAATCTCACCCCTTACATCCATCCACAAAAAAAAATCTCTCTTACTCACATATCGATTCGCTCTTCCTCTCTCTCTCTCTCCTTTTCCTTCAGCTCCGTTCCTGGGCAAAGCTCACCCTCAGCACATCCATCCCATACATCGCCGGAATACCCGCCCCACCCCAGGGCATACTCTGGACCCTCTCCCTCACAGCAGCACAGCACCATGCCCCACTCCCCTCTGGGCGCCCATCCAAGAGCCCATCATTCTCCCGACTCTTCATATCCTCCTACTAGCTCCTCTCGCCAATACCACCAACATCATCGCCGCGGCGACTCGGCCGAGTCGGAAGGCGGCGGCGGCGGCGGCGGCGGCGAAGGGTATATGGATCGTAAATTGTATCGATATCCTCACGGCGGTGGCAACGGCGGTGGTAACATCGATCAGCCGTTGGTTCGTGAACAGGAAGCCTACCCGGCTGACCCCAGCCACTATATGGGCATGAGCTCCAACTCGGGTAAACCTCAGAACTATGACGATATCTCGAGAGATCATTCTCGACAGGCCACTGCCTACCCCCCTCCTCATGACAGCCTCCCTCAACTCGCCCCCCGACCCCGATATTCACCTGAAGATGATGTCTCCTCCTCCAGCGCTCAGCAACATCATTACAGCCAGCCTCATGCTTCCCATTCATATCACCCTCAACAACCCTATCATCATCATCACCATCAACAACAACACCAGCAGCAGCATCATCATCATCATCAGCCACCACAGCAATCTTCGATCAAGAAGGAGCAGTCGAACCAACCAGCAGGCCCCTTCCGGATCCAGTCCGCTCGAGGCACGCCCAAGGGTCCTCTCCCGATCGATGTCCAGATCAGCCTCTTGACAAGCGTCCTGCAGCACGACCCCTTCAACTGTGCGATCCGCAAAACCACACAGGCGTGGGAGTCGATCTCGAGGGAACAAGGGATTCGAGCCCGGACATGCTCCCGTCGGTTCGATAATATCATCCAGGCCAGTATCGCAGGACGCGATCGGCCCATCGGTACTGAGGAGCAGCAGGCCACTAAGAAGCGCCTTTTGGAGCAGCTCTTTGAGATGATGAACCAACCCCAGGCTCTCAAGCGGATGCAGAAGAAGCGTCGGTATCGGTCCGAGGACACGGATCGACAGCTGCTCCTGGAGACTATCCGACTTAACCCCTTTGCGCAGAAGGTTGGACAGGTGGCCAAGGCTTGGGAGGATGTCCGAGATGCACTCAAGATGAAGGTCCATGCTCGGCAGTGCATTCGTCGTGTCAACAGGATGGTCAAGCCTTATCAGCTCCGAGAGCGAATGTATAAGGGCAACATTCCAGAAGAAATGCGCGAAGCCAATGATGATCTGGTGAAGCAAATCATCACTCTGATGCGTCAGGCTGGACAGGGTGGCACCTTGGACGATGGCTGCAACTCGAATGATGAGGATAGTGCATCGTTCATGTCGGACTCTGAGGACCAAGAGGAGTATATGGATGGTCAGCGGGAGAATGCCCAAGAGGAAGATGAGGAAGATGAGGACGAGGATATGATGTCACGCAGTGAGTCTGAGCAGCGCTCCTCGGGTCAAAAGAAGCAGGATGACAATAGCGCGCCACGCTCGCCTGTGGGCCTCGCCAACCATACACCCTCAACCCAGCCCACCACTCCCTCTCTTTCAGCCCCGACTTCCTCTGGGACATCCTCCTCAACGCCTGCTACCCCCGCCAAGAGAGGCCGTCCTCGCAACCCTGTGCCAGCCGCTACTACTACCGCCCCAACCGCTCAGATCAAGCGTCACTCAAGTCATAGCTCCAATGACAGGGTCAGGAACAATGGCTCTGGCGATGTGAACATGGTCGAGGCCGCTCAGCAACAGCAGCAGGACTCGAGCACCCCTCGTCATCGGCCCAGCTGGGAAGGAGAGCCAGCCGACTCAAAGATGGCTCGCCCTGTCAACAACGGTGCAGATCAATCAACTCCACTCTCGTCACCCTTGCCTGTCCACTCGCCAGGCGCCCCACATCCTCCTATCTCGCACATCCCTGGTCATTCCCGCCATTACTCGCAGGGCGAGTTTGCAGGCGGTGCCGGCGATTACAAGCGTCCGATGAAGCATGCTCGGACAAGCAGCCGGGGTGGATACGAGATTCCGTTGGAGAGAGGCAGTGGCTCCAATAGCAACCGGTTTGCACCCTTCCCTCCTTCTGCTTATCAGCCTGGAAACTCGGGACGTGGTGGCCCCGCCTTGGACTCACATGGCCGTCCCATCATCCCCTCTGGCCCACCAGAGACGCCTATTGATCATCCTCATGCTATGCGTGGCGGTGAACTCGCTGTAGCAGGAGCCGAATCGCAGTCTGGATCCTCCCCCTCAGTGCAGCAGTTCCGCGAGATCCTGAACGAAATGCAAATCATGCGGGAGTATTTGGGCCAGATGGACGAACAACGCAGGGCCGACATGGACAAGCAATCCAACATGCTTCATTTGATCGACAAGATGCAGCACCAGCTTTCCCAGCAGCAACATCAGCTCTCGCAGCTTCAGCATCAGCTCCGGTATGGTCCACCGTCGTCGCATCAGCCTCAGCAGGAGCATTCGCCTCATCACCGGGCCCAGTCGTCGACTCCAGGTCACCCTCAAGCTGCTGGAGGTCCACCACCACCAGCTCATTCGAGCGGTGGCCGGTATTCGCATCCTGACGAGCAGCAGCATCTTGCACACCACCATCACCACCAGCAGCAACAGCACCCCCATCACCAGCAGCAGCAACATGGCTACCACAGAGGAGGCCCAGTCGAAGGCCGTCCTGGATCGGAAATGTCGCATCATTCATCTTACTCCTCGCGTCCTGATGGCCACTTCCCCGCCCACGACCGCGAGCTGCGTTAAAACAGCATCCATTTTTGTCATGCCTCGATTTCATCTTTTGTATGCGCTCTCCATTTGTCAATTCTTGCTTGTTTTTTTTTCCTTTTTTTTTTTTTCTTTTATTCCATTTTCTCGCGTTTCCTAGACATTCTATCACATATACCGCTGCTTTTTTTTTTTTTTTTTTTTTTATTTCATTTATTTGTTCATTCGTTCATGTACCTTGTATCTTTCAACAGAACATAAAAAAGAATAACACTCCATACTCTCACCTTCTCTTCTTACCTTTCTTTTGCTTTTTGATTTCATTCTTTCTGTCCCGTTGTACCATCAACAAACCACTGTATAATAAAAAAAGTCGCAAAAAAAAAAATGGATTCACCTATAAACAAAATTGTGTTGAACAAAAGGAAACATGAATGAAGGGGAACGCAAGAGAAACCAAGGGGACTCAACAAGGGCAGCATAAGAACGAGCAAAAAAAAAAAAAACAAGCTTCTTGCAAAATTTTGGTGGCGTTTTTTGTTGGGGTTTTTTTGGGGGCTTTGATGGGCAAGAGGACCATATGATTGTCTATCTACGAGACGATAGACCAGGGGTTCTTTCAAAGAGAATCATCCGAGATCTGCCTCACCAGTATCTCATGCCGGATGTTGAACGCCTCATTCACGATCTAGTTCATGAAAGCAATAGGGTTCCTGTGTCAATCATACAGATCCAGAATGCACAAAACAAAAGAACAATAAACAAAAACACAGGGACATATCTCTACCTGATCGATGTCCAGGGCAGGTAGACGCATCAAAGTAGTCCGGATCTCAGATTCCTCCAAATCCTCGAACCCCTCCTTCATATGTTTGAGAATCGCCAAACAAAAGTACGGGTGGAGATCGATCCAGCCCGCGTCCGGGATCGAGAAGTACGTGTCCCATAAACGCATCGTGTTCTCTAGTGTCAATTCTCGAGAGAGCACAAACTGAAGTGCCGAGGCTGCCCATTCCTTGATATTGACTTCTTCCTCTTCAAAGTAGCTGTACAGATCTGGGATGCAGGTGTGGAAGAGCGTCATGAACTTTGCCACTGCCTCATTCACACTCTCATCACTGAAGTGCTCATCTATTTCAGATCATGGAGGAAAAATATCTACTCGTCAGATATCTTTGCAATGGGATAAAACAGCCATGTGAAAAGCGCAAAGAAAAAAGATCTTATTATCTTACCAAGAGTGTTAACCATCTTCTCAAAGCAAAGATAAGCATCCCACTCGCGTTTGATCGAATAGACAAAGGGAGCGCAGAGGTTGACCATGGCCGGATAGTACTCAACTTGGTGGTTCTGGTTGCAGTACGCACTAATGATCTCCTCGAACAACCGAGGGATATCCCGACTTGACTCAATGTGTGTCTTGCGCATATACCGTGAGATCTCGCCTCGCACTCTCTTCGTCGACTCTGAGGGTTCCTTGTCCATCTGCTCAAAGTCCTGAATCCGCTGCTTCTGTATCGACACCTCCTTGGACCTGTCTGCATCCTGGATCCCGAACAGGTATAGCCACGTCTCCTAGAAGAACAATAAATAAATCGTCATTTTTCATTGTTTTGTTTTTTGAGTTAGTATTTTTCTTTTTTTTTCTTTTTTCCCTTCTCCTTTGGTTTGCGATAAGGAATGAAGGCCATGCCAAGCTATGACGCATGATATATACAACGCCTTGTTTTTTCTCCACTTCCCACACCCTCTCATGGTACTTGTTATTTTTGTTTTTCTGTTAAGACGGAATGCTTTTGTGAACCAATCAACATAGACGCACGAAACAGAAGAAACCCACACAACGATCGGGCAAAAAAAGAACGAAGAGAAGGAAAACTAGGGGGTAAAGGATTCAGCGCAGCCCCATACGTGTGATTCCAAAGGCGAGTAAAAATAACAACAAGAAAGCGCATCTTGCGTTGACTGTGGAGGCATTCGAGGGAGGATTGGCCAGTAAACATTCATCGACACCTGCTTATCATAATTGTTTCCGTGCTTCGTGTTGTATCGTGTGCCGGGAATGAGAAAATGATACTTCCGCGAAGAAGCGACAAAGGAAGCGACGAATGACGGCGGAAGGAAAAACAAGAAAAGAAAAGAAAAACAAAAAAGAGAAGTTTGCCACCAAATCCGATTCGCAGAGTATCACATTTTTCGAATCCACCTCCTGTCAGATATGGAATTGAACATTGACGGACAGGGGAACATGTCGTCAGAACCACTCTTTCTTCGTTTTTTCGGTCCTGTGCTATGCCTCATGCAGGTTTCTATTCAAAACACGACCATCCACTCTTGCTTAGGTGATGATGAATTGCTGCAGTGCGAATGAAAAGAGGGGAAAAAAACTAACGTGCGGAGTGAAGGGGTGTTTTCTTTCGGTTGGAAAATGAATACAAGTGATGTAGTGGTGGAATCGAAATCACACAGAGCGGCCGCTTTAACCCCAGTGAACAAAACCCACAACAGCACATTTGTAAGCAGACATCAAACAGGCAAGAAAAAGGTCCTTACCCCTCGAACTTCCCGGGGGATACCATGGCGTGCATACTCTCGCAGCTTGGGGATCTCGATCCAGACCTCAGCGCTCAAGATCTCCTTGTATTCATCGACCGTAATAGCGCCACTATCGGCTGCAGGATCGTCCTGCTGCTGTTGCAATTGTTGTCGGTAATTGAATCTCCGGGTACTTGAGGAAGTCGACGACGACGGCGACGAGTTGTTGGAGCTGTTGTTGCTCAGATGGTAATGAACGTGGTGATGGTTGCTGTTGTAGTGCAGAGCAGCAGTCGTCTCTGAGGAGGAAGAGCTAATGAGGTATGTTGATCCGCTCATACCACTGCCGCCACCGCCACTACTGCTGCCTGTTAGAGTGGAGTTGTGATGGTTGCGGGGTGCGGGGAAGTGGGTGTGGATATTTGAACCGGGACTAGAGGACCGGTTCTGTTGCTGCTGGCGGTGGCCTTCGGCTTGTGTAGCGGGAGAAGAGAGTAGCATCTTGTATGTGTCTTTTCTTGGACTTGTATTGATGTGTATGTGTATGTGTGTATGGGTAATGCTTACAAATAAGAGGAGGTGAAAAGGGAAGAAGTAGTGCTAAAGAAAGATATCGTGCTGAAAGAGAAGAGGTAAGGAATAGAGAGACGCGACTGGTGGCTGCATGAGCACACTTGGGAGTAAGATGGAAAAGAAAGGAGAGGAAGAAGAAGAAGAAGAAGAAGAAGAAGAGATTAAGAAACACGCTGATTCAGAAATGGCCAAGTAATAAGAATGATGGCAAGGAAGTGGAAGAGATGTAAGTGAGTGAATGGTAGAAGGGAGTGAGAGAGTTCGGAGTAAAGAAGTGAAAGGAAAAAGGAAAAAGGAAAAGGGACCAAAGATTTAAGTGTGCATTTTGCCCAAAGGGATAACAACAACATCAACGGTCAACTCGCGGCAAGGGACTGCTGGAGTGCTGATTCGGGCCATCCGTCCTCCCTTCTCTCTTCCCAGTCCAGCTCTCTCAATGAACACCCGAATATCAGCAACGTTGAGGTACAAACTCCTCTCACATCGAGACAAACAAACATCAGGAAACAAGAAACACTGCACTCAAACAAACTTCTCTTCAGCGTAAGAGAGAACTCGTCCCTTCTCCTTATTATTTTCATAGACCCACTCGTCTCGGATGACCCTTCGGATGTGTCTGACTCGCACACTCAGGCTGGATCAAAAAAAGCAAAACATTTACATAAATATGGCACAATCCGTCTTTTGAGGTTCACTGCATGGCAATGTTCCTCAGATCCCGGTCTTCACACTCTCTTCCTAAATGAACATACTCAGTATTTATTAATTATCGAAGATATGATGTACCGAGTCCAATGTGTTCAAACATGATTGGAATGCTGTCCACCGCTAACCATCCTATGCCTGCATGAACAAAAAAAAACGTGTATTACCAAAATTAGTAACTTATCTTCCTCACAAATGATGATATTAACGGAGACAAGAAAGGCGAAAAGAAAGATGGGATAACTCACCGGCATAGACGACGGTCTTGATGACGATGTCGACATCAAATCGTGCCCATCCTGGATGCTCGGCTTCAAATTGCTCCATCGCCTGACGTTCAGACTCATCCAGCTCCAGATCCATAGGATGGTCCAGAGTCTCGAGCGCCAGCGGTGGTGCCGCTTTTTCAGAGACGACACCGTCCTGCTTTTGTTGTTGCTCCTGACGGGTTTTGTTGATATGTCCAGGTCGGAGCCCAAAGTGCTCCTTCTTTTCAATGTCTTCGACCTGTTGGTGATGAAGGCTCGAGATCTTGGATGAACGGCTCTGTGAGAACTGTTCGTGGATATCCATTGTCGACTGAGTTCCCACAATTTCAATGGAGGAGTCTGCCAACGCCGAAAGATCTAGAACCGATGGGACCCTTCCGATGGGCTGACTTCGAAGATTTCCGTACGTCCTAATGCACACGCGTAACGAATATTAATAATAAAAAATTGTCAATTGTGAAAATCAAACGACAAGAGACAGAGGCGCGTAGTAAGGTATGAACATGGAGACATACTTGGCAGGTACAAAGTGGGTTCTTGAAGGCAGGTTAAAATAGTTGTAAAGAGGAGGGAGCAGGATGTAGAGTAACTTCTTGGCCGCCATACGCCATGTGAAGACGACCGCTAGACCAAAGACAAATCGCAGGATCGACCTGGGCAAGCCGATGGCAGCGTCATAGTGGACGATACCATCGTGTCCTCCAGCACTGACCGAGTACTTTGAAAGGGCGAAATGCTGGCTTGCCGGGAAGACACCCATGAGAACAGCCATTGTTGTAACACTAAGAACACCCGAAAAATAAAAACGGCGCCATTCAGACATATGTCAAACTCAAATGTGACTATTTTTTTCTCATGTCACACCATGTTAGTTCTTTCTTTCCAACAAAAACCAAAAGCAGAAACTGCACTCGGATCACCCTTACCCGTCATCAATGCATGGACAGCTGTCCATCGTGTCAGGGATGCTCTGGATCAGCACAATGCCTCCAAGAATAATTGCGGACACCACTACGAAAAAAAAAATAGTAGACAGGGTCTAGGTTAGCCTTTGGAACTAGCATGAATTGCAACCCATGGATGAATAGATACTTGAAACGATAAAGGTACCTGTCCAGCTAGGGCTAGTCATCAAGCCGTCGATGGCATCGTGGAAGGACCACTGAGCAGCCCAAACCAGGATACCGATGACAGTGCCTCCAATGATGTCTGTCTTGGTGTGCATCCCGCAATAGAGCCGACCAAAAATGACGCTGAAGAGGTAGATACAGAGGCCAGCAATCGATGCGATTTTGGCGAGAACCGACCAATCCGAAATGAGCAAATACGAAAGAAGGTAGAGCGCGATTGAGGTCGCGTTGCTTGTGTGGGTCGATGGAAACCCGTACTCTAAATGGACTAGAAGGTTACAAAGAGCGAAAGGCAGGGCGAGGCGGAGCAAATTGATACTGAAGGTCAGTCTAGCAAGATCGTGTATTCCAGCTTCTCTTTTCCAATCGTGCTTCTAATTTTGAACTCTTACCTCGCTTGGACCGGGAGAGACGAACAAGAGGCGGAGAAAGGGGTCGAGGGAGGCAGAGATAGTCCTTGACCCAAGAGGTGGCAAAGACGCCGACACAGGCAACATTAACGAATCCTCGAGCAAAGACCGAGTGGCCATACCAGAACATGATGGGTAGGATGCAAACAAAGAACAGCGGATGTCCTGCAAATGCTGTCAAAGTGAAGTAGCTATCCAGGAATGGTGTCCTCCATCGGTGCTAATGAACACAATTTAGAGTGTAGAGGTTCGTGTGAGTGTTTGTGTCTCCAATTGGACAAATCCAATCGAACCAACCAATCCGTTTCAAGTGAATGAAGTGTGAAGGTCAGCTATAAGATGGGAAACAAATAGACATTGCAGATGGGACATGCTCGTTTTACTCAATTGACAGGTGTGATATCCGTACCTGAAGCTCGGCCAGTTCTTTTGTCTCGCTACGAACCCAGGGGAGCATACGACGACGAATACTACTGCGAAGTTTACTCATTCGCCTCGAGTAGAAGTTGTCGGAATAGATGCCGGCATCTCTGTCGTCTGCTCCATTGACGACGATGAAGGATTCAGTCGCCTTGGGTGCTAATGTTGATTTAGAGTCTGACATAAGTCGGGTATGTATGTCTGTCAGACCGTTGCTCTCAAAATTCTCCTTTGCCGTCAGTTGTGTTGTGCTTGGTTTGTCGGGTCTGTCCTGTTTGTCTTTTTTGTTCGCGGTGCTTGAGAGAGAGGAAAAGAAGAAAGGGTGGGGAGGAGAAGGTAATTGAAGCGAGGCTCGAGGAGAATGGATATAGGGACCGAGAAGGATGAGAAAGGAGGAGAGGGAGGAAAAGAAGAAGAGGAAGAAGCGGTAAAGAAGAAGAAGCAAAAAAAAAAAAGGAGAATCCAATCCCAGTCCAAGTGGTGTGAAGAAAAGAGCACAGAGTCTTATTACTTCTTTGGCTCACTTCCTTTTTGTCCTTGTTCGATCAAAGCCAAAAGGCTAATTGCTGACACTTTTGTTTGTTTGTTTGTTTCTCTTCTTTCCTTCCTTCTTTCCTCTCTCTCTCCCACTCTCTCTCTCTCTCTTTATGCCACTCCCCTTTCCCTCACTTTACTTTTCATCGCACTAGCTCCCCTAATCCCTTCGCCCTTTTCCTTCCTCGGCTTTTCGTCCAAATCTCCTTTCCTTCCTTCCTCTCTATTGGTCGCTCATTCCTCTTCATTCCCTTCAACCTCTTCCAGCTCTCATAAGCAAGCCCATAAACTAACATCTCGCCTCTCTCCCATCCTTCCTCTTCTTCTATTCCTCCACACGCTCACCTCGTACTCCGAGAGATAAGAGAAACAAGTCAGCCTAGATAAACTACAACAACAACGCCCGATCAGGAGGATATTTCTTAAAACATGTTTGCGTCTCGATCTAAATGGGCTGCAGCCACAGGACTTGCTCTCTTAGGTGCAGCTGCAGTCTACCATGAACGCGACTCTATCGTTCGTCGCTTCAGTACTATGGATGATGATGATTCTGGTAAGATACCCTCCCACCAACTTTTGCAACTCCAATTGTATTTAGTTGCTTTCAATTGACTGTAAGGTGCATGATTTTCAAAGACGAGTGAGAATCGCCACAACAAAACAATCCTTTTGTTTCCACACCTTTCCTTCGATCGAAAATTAAAAAAAAAAAGCGAACGAGCGATCCAGTCAAGTTCGCGACACGCACGCAACACGAATTCTTTTTTTATTTGTTGCATGTGGGTTGGGCGGATGTCAGTTGGGGAAAACAAATTCCCGAAGAACAGGGAGGGGGGAATATCAGCAGCTCGCCCACTCTGAAATTTATTCTTCTCAAAACTCTCACACTCATTCACCTTTCTCTCTCTCTCCCTCTCCCATCATCTTCCTCTTCATCCTCATTCACCACAATACAAATGTCATCAGCAAAGGACAAGAAACCCTTACCAGCCCATCACGACCCAAATGGAAACGGGTTCCAAAACCCTTGGCCGTCATACGTTCGGCACGGTCCTCTAGCAACCTTTCGGGCAATCGTATTGGATTTCGACAGGAAACAGGCTGCCGTCACTCCTCAAACGCAGCTCCCCAAGATCCTCAACATTAACAAGGATTTGATCGAAACCTTCAGTCACCCTCAAGAGCCACAGAGCGCAGCAGGGACTGGACACGGACAAATCACAACCACCTGGCTTGGACAGTACGTTATTGTTCTTTTCATTCTTTTTGTTTCTTGTCGTCACTTCATGCAATGCCAACGAACCGTAGGCGAGGAACAATTGGACCATATGGGGACAATATTGTGAATACGACTGATCCCTTTTCTCTTTTCTTGTTACAATAGTGCGTGTTTTCTGGTACAAGTGGATGGCGTGAACATCCTATTCGACCCCGTATTCTCGGATAGATGCAGCCCCAGCCAACTTGCAGGACCCAAACGATTCACACCTCCTCCCTGCAAACTGGATGAATTGCCTCGCGTCGATATTGTCGTCATCAGTCACAATCACTACGACCATCTCGACTTGACTACCATCCAAAAGCTCCAAAAGGACCACAAGCCGTTCTTCTATGTACCCCTCGGAAACAAGGCCTGGTTCCATTCTATTGGCATCAAGGATAAAGTCACAGAGTGCGACTGGTATGCCCACATATTCAATTGGGCGTGGAAAATGTATGTCATGGATACGGACAGAGTGGAACAATTGAACTGATATACTTGCCGTTCTCTTTACCTTATTTGATAGGTGGGATGAGCATGAGCACAGTTTCCATGACAACAAATCGGGAATCAAAGTGATCTGCACCCCCTGTCAACATTTCACGGGTCGGTCCTTGACAGACCACTTCAAGACCCTATGGGCTTCCTGGGTAATCGAATCCATCCCCAGGACTGAGGGGGCCAAGCCTACCAAGGTCTTCTTTGGAGGTGACACTGGGTACCGCTATGTCCCCAAGGGTGCAGATGAAAACGCCATGCCTCATTGTCCTGCCTTCAAGGAGATTGGAGAACGTATTGGACCATTTGATCTGTCCATGATCCCCATTGGCGCTTACAGTCCTAGATGGTAAGTTTTTATGAATGTCCTAGTATTCGCGTCATGTAAGACTATCGTTGTGTTGTTCATTGGTGTTTTGATAATTAACGCGCAATGTTTATTCATCTCTGGGAAAAGGTTCATGTCGCCTATCCATTGCTCGCCTGAGGATGCAGTACGGGTCCACGAGGACATCAAGTCTAAGCGTAGCGTCGGAATGCACTGGGGCACTGTAAGTAGCTACCTCCCCCACCAACAGCTGCCTTCATCAAACAACTGTTTCAGAACCAGGACCTTGAGTACAGTACAATGAACAATCTTAAAATTAATTTACTCAACCAATCAACCTCTTCCTTCATATTTTTGATAGTGGATCCTGACAGACGAGGACGTCTCAGAACCTCCAAAGCGTCTCGAGGCAGAAATGAAGAATCGTGGGCATGACCCCAACTCCTTCAATGTTGTTAGTATTGGCGAGACCCTCGTCGTCGACGTTTGATTTCTTTCATGTGAGGTATTTTATTTTTTTTTGTCTTCGATTTTGCGCTTTGACCTTGAAACCTCTCTCCCCACCAAAAAAAACCCTCCATCGCAAATTAAATAATTGGACGCGACAATACTTGCCCTGTCGCCTGGAGCAAAAAAGAGGTGAATAGCGCGTTCATACCCTCTCTCATCCTCGAGCATATATACATTCGTTAATAAAGCAAGTGTTGTGTGTGTGATACGCAGATTTCTTTATTTGACGATAAACCAATGAAAGGGAAGTATGTACAAAAGGGGGTGTGGAGATGTCAAGAAATAAAAATGCATGGAAACAACATCGACTCTTCATTCAGTCGACGAATTGAAGACTGCGGGGTAAACGAGACGAACACAAGGCATTGGGTGGTGCTGGCGTTGGCCCTGCAACATCAGACGCCGAAGGACTGGTGTTCGAAGAAGAATCGGCATCAGTCATCATAACATCTTGCGGTTGGCCCTCTCCTTGATCTTGTGCCGCTGCTGCAAGTGCGGCAGCAGCAGCAGCAGCAGCAGCCTTGGCCTCACGCTTGGCCTTCTTGGCAATAGCCTTCGGGTTCGCAGCAGCCAAAGCCGCCTTCTCCAACGCCAAAGCCTGTGCCTGGGCCTGAAGTTCCAGTTCGCTTTGCTCCAGCGTCTTGACGAACGATGGTGGTAAGGGCTCGACTTGATGCCATCCAGGACCCCAGATCGATGCCGAAAGTGCCAAATACTTGCGAGGAGACGATGACAGGTTCAAGTCTCCATCCATCTCCCAAGCCGACGCGGGCGAGGGCAATTCGGACCTTGTTTGGGAAGATGCAGGAAGGCTGTCGGAGGTGGTCATCCAACCCATGGAAATGGGATCCCATTCTGCGCGCCCATTAGAGGAGAGGTGGCGATCAAATGAAGAGGAGGCAAGACGGTCCATCTTTGGCCAGTTTGCGGACAAGGGATCTTCTTCACCATCATCGCTGCTTGTACTGCTGCTTCCACCGGAGACACTAGTGTTCATGCTACTACCACTATTGCTGCTATCGGCAGACCAAGAACTTGCCGAGAGCACCGAAGAGCTTCGAGACCTCGTTGTTGTCGTCGTGGACGTTAATGCTGTGCGCCTTGTGGTCTGAGAAGGAGTAGGCAAGAGAATAGGCGAGAGCGTAGGTGGTGGCAAGGTCTTGTTCTTTCGGACCGGTGGAGAAAGCGCCGAGTGCTCGTGATAGTAGTAGAGGTCGATGGCGTCGTACTCGGAGGTCGGAGATGACAAGCAGGTCCTCAAAGACCAGTTAGATGCAGTAGGTGTAGCAGTGGCAGCGGTAGCGGTGGTGGTGGAAGGACATGTCGTGTTGGAGAAGGACTGATAGTAGTAGGCCATTCCGTCGACGATGTAGCATCGTTCTGAGCAGTACATACTAGCCTAAAGGTTATTGTGATAGGAAGGGAGAAAGAGCTGTTAGATTGGCATTGAAGAAGACACTCAGACGAGGGATGGAGGTTGATGTGGATAACTTACGGTGAGGCTCTGGAAGGGTAGTGAACAAACGGCACACTGGTAGCAGTCCATGATATTTGTATGTCGATGGAGGGTAAAAATGAAGAGAGCGGTTGATATAGAAGTAGGGTGAGCGTGAGTGTTTGCGTGTGTTGAAGTGAAAGAGAATGAGCAGGAAGAGGAAGAGAAAGAAAGAGAGCGTGAGTTATGTGTGTGGAAGTGGAAGTGGAGGTGGAAGTGAGGAAAAAGGTAAAAAGAAGAGAGAGGGAAAAGTGGGCGTTCAGGATTTTGACATTTCTTTTATTCGCAAAAATTGACAGGTTTGAGAGCACCTCCTCGTCCTTCTTCCCCTCCATCGCAAACACAACAACAACAACAAACGGGAAAAGGAAAGGGAGTACCTTCGCGGTGACATTTTTTTTTTGATGGACCCGGGTCAAATTCTGACAACCTTTTTTTTTTTATTGCTCTCAAAGGGAAAGTAACAAAGGCGCGAAAATGCACCATGCCCAAAGCCAGACAAGACAGACTGACAATGACAAGGTGTACCGTACGTGTCAATTTGTACGTGACAGCTGTCAATCTCTCCTTCGGCGTTCCTTCCTGCATTAACCACTTCGTCTCGATATTTTGACAACCTTTTTCAATGAGGCAGTTGCACCAATGAAAGTGCACCACCATCTGAGCTAAACACACCCCTTTGCAGCTCAGCAATCAATCAAACAAACAAAAACTGACAGGTACTTTCTATTGGAATGAGAGGAAAGGGGGAGAAAAGTGGGTGACAGTTTTGACAGGTGTGCTCAACGATGGTGCAATTAGCCATGGTCATGTCCGCCTTCAGATTTGTGTATTTGTTGATGTTGTTATTATTGTTTTTGACAGGACCCGGCTCACTTAATTTGGACAGGAAGGTACTCTTTGCTCGAGATTGACAACCCCCCCCCTCTTCTTCAACTTCTTCCTTGTCGGCTAATTATGCTTCTGACATTAGCTGAAAAAAAGGCAAAGCAGGTTCGACTCTTGATTGCTTCTTATCGGTAACGCCCTCTCTTCCTTCTTTGCCTGTCTTTACGACTTCGCACTGCAAGTTTTCTTTCTTTTTTTTTTCCTTTCTGGAAACATGCTTAGCTTGTTTATCGATATCGTGCTGTCGCGTTCTTTTTTCTTTAGTAAGGGTAATGAACGATTAGCATGTTTTTCAAGTCAAAAACTCTATGGCTTCAATGCTGATTGCGTTTACGAGCTTTGCAAGGCACCATCCAGTGCACCAGCGATCTACAGAAAAAGGCGCAAGGGAAAAATGAAAGAAAAAAAATATGGGGGTTAGTGGTCTGAGAAGTCACTTTAATCGTACACACTACACCCACTCGAGGTAGCACCACATCGACTTAATTTCCCCCTGTCACAGCCCAAGATACCAAACCTAGGCAGAAAAGCCAGCATCAAACTCCAGCGTATCTAGAACCTTCAAGTGATTGCAGCGGCATATCCATCATAGTAAAACTCCAAGAGCCCATGTGAAGTGAGGGTGATAGCTTGCGTACAGTCGCGGGCACCATTGGGCTCGCCCAAAAGCACTGCACGGGACTCATTCGGCGTCTAAATTACAGAGTTCGAAATACAGTATAGCTTATAGGCTGCTTCAACTCCATAGTAAACCCGAGAAATCAACGACATGGATGTAGGTACAATATGTGTGAGCGCTTTTGCACAAGTATGACATTCAGTATCATTTGTACTGACCACTGCCTCCTCATTTACTTTTGTAGATACAGCACGAGGTCACCATGTTGAAGGCTGCAGATAGGCACACTCATCTAGTTGAGCACTTGGGGATCATCGAGGACCCTAGCGGGCCGTGTCTATTGTTTGAGTTGTGCCTGTCAAACGTAAGTAGCATGGGTACACGAGGATCATGAGAGGGTGGAGTCAGTGAACGTTGTATCTGACACGTGCTGCCTTCTTTCCCCCCTCTTTCTGTGACACAAGAACTTGAACTCCCTCCTCAGCAATCGCGGGGCCATCACCGAGGAGGAGGAGACGCGGTATTTCAGCGCTCAGATCGCAACTGGGTTGGGCCACTTGCGTGACCGGGATTTTATCCATTGCGATCTTAGGCCTGAAAATATCCTCTTCGCCTCAGGTATGCGTGTCTGCATTGGCCATTTAGGTTTAGCTGAGAGGTTTGACCCTAAGCGCAGGAACGGTTCGAGAGTTGGGACCGATGGGTTTCGGGCTCCTGAAATTATTGATCTGACGACGCATACGTACGCTTTGGATATCTTTAGCTTCGGGTGCAGAGTGTATATACCTTATGCCTCAGGGAAAGGAGGCTTGCCTGATCGATGGGTTAGTGGGGGCTTAAGGTCCGTCGTGGCTATTTGTAAAGTACATAGAACTGGCCTTATTAACACTGCGATGTATATTTCAATTATAGAAGGACGACATACCCCACGAAGCCGGAGAGGGCTTTGGAGAAGGGTGAATGCAAGATAAAACCGGACGCCAAGGGCCTGGTCAGGCTTGTGCTGGATTTCGACTCAAAGAATCGGCCGCAGCTGACGAGCTTGCGTCGTCAAAAGTTTTTCAAGCTTGGATACTGCCCCACCATACTAAGCGAAGATGTATTCCAGGGCAAGCCTGACCTGACCACTGATGGAAAGCGCATGGCAATCCCGTCAGAGTCGGAGCAGAAAGTCTACACGAAGACCAAGTGGCACGCCCTACTGTGACCTCGCCATCTACCGCAACACACCGACAGCTGCGAAGCCGACTTTTGATCTACAAAGACCCCACCACGGAGATCGAGACAAATCCCTTCTTTTTTTTTTTTTTTTTGCTCAATTTCTTTTTTCTCTCGTGCATCCATATAGCCACACATCTCTTGCGTATTCCTAGTCCACACCACCACTGTCATCTTCCTTCATTTACATAATTATTTCTTAATAATATGGGAATACTCTCCTATAGTAAAATCATCTTGTCTTTAGGGTCTCCTGGTATAGTTGGAAGCGTGCAGGTGATTGAGAAGTGATAGAGTTGACTGTGAGTTTTTTTAAAGACAGGATAGGAATGGGGTAGAAGAAGGGCGACAGTTTTGATGGATGTGCTCTACAATGGTACAATTAACCATGGCCCATATCCACTTATGATTTGCGTATTTGTTTGTGTTGTTCTTGTTGTTTTTGGAAAGAACCCGGTTTGAACAGGAAAATACTCTTTTGCTCGAGATTAAAAACCATCACAGTGCTGCATGCGCTGTACCCCATCGACCCTTTCAATCCCCCTCAAAAACCCTAAAAACCAGTTCAGAAAGAAAAAAAGGCGGCACTTAAGCTCCATCGCATCCAAAGTCTTGTTGTTGATTGTAATTGCATATTCACCTCGGTACCTCTTTAGACAACGACAACTCCAAATTATGGCACCTCAAGTAGCTATGTAGGCTGTATTTAGTTTATTGGCGTTGGGACATCCTTGCTAATGCTTCTACCATTGCTCGTGAAGAACAACAAAAAACAGAGAGCAAAGAGAGAACGGAAAAAAGTTGATATTTACAAGAGGCAATAAAAGTGTAGAAATTCCACTATAGAAAAAAGAAGCTCGCAGCATGTGGGCTGCAATTGCATTCAATTTGAGTGGTGGTTTTGGTGGGGTTATGGGTGTTTCAAGCATGAACCTCCTTATTGGAGGTGAGGTCACGATCACTGCTGTTGGCATGATGACCAAAGAGTTTCGAAGGCGACGACGTTCCTGAATGGGAATGAGAAACCGACGGAGAAGCATCCAATTCTGTGATGGCTCCTAGCCCGACAGAATTGTGATGATGATGGTGCACCCCAGGTGTTAATGTGCGGAAAAAGGACGCTGCCGATCCTGTCCCTGTCGCCAGAGTCGAAGGAGCAGCGACTCCATTGTTGGCACTGGTGCTACCAGGACCACTGTTCGTCGTGGTTGTTGTACCAAGGTGGGACTGAGCCTGCTTGTGCTGAAGCTGTGGACGTGGACTGGGACGGTTCATCATCGGTAGCACACCCGTCGAGCTAGCACGTTCCATCTCGGGTCGAGTCGAAGAGGAGACTGCCGCTGCAGTTGTTGTCGGATGTGACGTTGATCCGGGGAAGGCAAACAGGAGGTGCGAAGGCAATGCAGCCGCCGCTGCTGCCGCCTGGCCCACGGACCCTCCTGGATGACTTCCCGCATTTGTCGTCGTCGAGCCAAGTGGGAGCATAAAATGCGATCCAGTATGAGGAGGAGGGTGAAGACTGTTGGTCCCAGGATTCGAGAAGGACCGCTCCATAGAATGCATCGAATCGGCACTCTTTTTCCGAAGGTAATGGGGAAGAGCCTCGTTCATGGGCATGGGCGAATTGTGTCGACTCAATGCTACCAGCTCTTGTGGTCCCAGGAGGTGTTGTGCATGATGGTGGTGGGGGGTGTGGGGCTGGGGCTGGGGCTGAGGAGGTTGCGGGAAAGAGGCCTCCTGTTGCGAGGGCGACCCATCATGGTGCGCTTGTGATGTCAGCAAGGAAGATGAGCCCAGGTCGAGTGTGCTTGAGGTCGATCTTCCCGACGGAGCCAGGCCACCGTCCGATCGACGACGTCCAAACATACTTTTAGGTCCTTCTGAACATTTGCCGCCGGCGTTTGCACCCAGGGTTGGCGATCCAACGGCACCGGGTAAAGAGAGCCATGGCAGGCGATGCTCGACATCGGAGAACTTTGAGAACAGAGCTGGAGAATGGGTTGTTGAGCGAAGTTGAGCAGGTCCGGACGAGTTGACGTGGTGGTGATGATGGTCGACGGCACTGAGGAAGGGCGAATTGGCTGCCGAGCCTGCAAAATAGGGGGTCGAATAACCTGTGTCGGTCCCACCACCTGTCGAACCAGCTGTCGAGTATCTCGTGATAGAAGTCGATCCTGCTGCATTCAGCGACGGTGGTAGGGCAGAAGTCGACGGTGAGTGAGCAATTGAAGTCGGTTTCTCCAGTCCTCCTCCTGTGGCTGCAGGCTTGAGCATGCTAAGGCCAGTCTTTTTAGCGGTCGCTGGTGGTTCTGAAACCAAGGACTGTTGCTCCTGCAACCGCTGCTGCATCCGTCGCTGGTGTTCATGGGCCTCTCGAAGAGTGTCCGTGTCAGCCTAGCAACCAAGACAGAAAAAAAAAATCATGCACACCCCCGATCGATCCCACGCACAAAGAAAATATTAGTGAGTAAAGGAAGAACAGTAAAAGGCAACGTTGGAGTAGATAGAAGAGGGAGGAATAGAAGAGCGAGGTGAGTGAGGTGATGACGAAGTTGTGAGGTATGGTGTGATATGGCATGGCATGACATTTTCGGACATGGGACGATGTGGCATTGATGGGGATGTGGGTAAGCAAGCACAAGGGGTGGAGTAGAGAGAAAAGGCAAGGGGGGAGGGGATGAAGGAATAAAGAAGGGGGGTGGCTAGGAGAAGGGGAGAGAGAAGGCAGTGGTGCAAAAAGTTACAACAGGGGGATTGGATAACAAAGGGGTCCAAAGGAAACAAACTGACCATTCAGATTGGATGGTCTCCCCACGGAAATAAAAGGCGCAAATGCAAACAAAAACGATAAAGCCAAAAAAAGTAAAAAAAAACGTAAATGAGTGAAACCGTGTGAACCGAGGCTTTTAGTGAAATGAGAAAGGAATGAAAGCATGGACCAACTGTAGTACAAATGAGCTTTGCGTCTTTACCTGAATGCCGTATATTGTCTCCATGGTAGCGAATGTGCTTTATGAAAAGTGGGGTGAAGAGGAAAGGCAAGTGAGGTAGGGAAGGAAACAAATGTAAAGAAAAGTAAAAAAAGAAAAAGACCGAAGTGTGAGGGCAGAGAAACGTAGGGAGAACGTGTGTGAGAGTAGTTAGTTTTGGCAGAGGTGAGAGAGAGCGTGTGTGGGGTGTAGATAAGAGTCAAGTGGATGATGTATCGTGTTTTCTGTGAAAAGAGAGAAAGAAGTGAGAATGGTGATAAAGAAGAGGAAGCGAGAAGAAGAAGGGTAGGAAGGAAGGAGTAGCAAGTAAGCGAAGGGTAAGCCAAGAAGAAAGAAAAGTCGTCACGTGCACGCATGGGCCATCCATGGCCTCGGCAAAGCTGTGGGGAAAGTCTCGAAAAGGAAGTCAACGCCGAAGGGAAGAAGTGGTAAAACAGGGGTCAAAAAATAAGCGATTGTGGGAAACAAAGTGCAACAAAGCGAGATGATAGTGGCGAGTCAATGGCAAGTTGAACAATTATCATCCTGGGCAGAAGAGTACTCTCCGCTGGCCACGCGTTGTTTGTAACAACATGGCATGGTTGAGACCCCGTCGATCCATTCATTGTCCGACAACAAGTAGAAGATGCCTTGAAAAGATGCCTAACTGCAATGGCGCTTCTCTTGCAACTAAAGCCTGTCACAGTTGCCGATTCGAATCCAGACTCAAACTGTACCTATAGTCTCGCCTGCCTTTATATCAAAAGCACACATCCACTTGAGCAGAAAAGTTGACAGTTCAATGTCTCATAAACGATATAGGAAGGGATGTACAGCCAAAACAGCACCTCTCCTCAAGCACGAGAAACATGAAGCACGAAAGAAGGATAAACCAACGCGTTCAGATGAATATGAACAGTGTATACTACGCCAAATCTGGACGACGACAAAGTATACCGAACACAAGGTGACGAGGAGCTTGAAGGAACAACTGACGACAGAGTCGAGACCTAGGGGAGAATGGAAAACCTTCACGTAAACTCCTCCAACATCACGAATACCAGGGCATCGGTGATAAGCAGGAAGACATGCCCAGGGTCGAAGTCCTGGCGGAATGAAGTGGAGGTTTCTCGACAACTCAACGCTGCACAATAGGCTGAACATGCGACGGTGGTTAAGATAGGAACTGAAGAAAAGCCAGGCTTATAGACCAACAGGAATTGTGTGGTGGTTGCGAGGATGAAGGGCGGGAGTATTGGCAGAAGGTCATCGTCGAGTTAGTGGAGGCCAAGTCCTTCAGAGAGGAGTAAGATCACTGCACGGAGAACGAGTGGGACAAGCTATTATTGAGGGATGATGTCGAGCTGGATTCCTTAGTTCCTAGACCGAAGGTTGATGGGTAAGATGGATGAGTTGTAAGATAAAGAAGTGAAGAATAACATGAGAGATGAAAGAAAGATGGGTCTAATGGTGAAAATAAAAGGTAGGTGATAATAGGGGGGGGGGGGGGGGGGAGGCTTGTGCAAACCCATGATTGAAGCCTTGCAGACAAGGTGATATTTAGATACTTCAACCCTACAATCCTACAACCGACGCGTCGTGATCAGAGTAGGTCGCGTAGTTGTAGTTCATCACTATCATTAGAATTCAACTTCCGAGCGGAAGAGCACAAAGTGAAGGAGCCAAGCAAGGGTACAATTTCAATGTTGGTGGCTTATCTTATTCATTACACTGGGCGCAACGCAACGGGAAGAATGAAAGAATGAGCGAGAGAGAGAGGAAGAGACTGGAGAAAGGGAGGCGGAGGCACACGGCGTTCCTGCGCCAGCCTGACAACCTCTCTCCCTTATCCTCTTTTCACACTGTCTCATCTCTCCGACTCTACACATCCACGCTCCCCCACTCATTGACAACTCCATCCACACACACACACTCGCCTTCAACTCTATTTCCTCCCCACCTTCAACCAACAACAACCAACCAACCAACTGCAGGCAGACCATGACTATGGCCCACCATGGAACCCCTCAATGGGAAACAGACATCCTCGGCCTCTTTGTCCAGCGAGACAGGCACGAAAAGGCATTCACAAACATGGTCGAGTCTTGTACGTTTTCATTCCCTCTACCCCTTCCTTTCATCCCCCCCTTCCCCATTCCTTGTCTTCATCTGTGTGAATCCCACAAGAAGAAGAGGAACCTAACAGCTGGTTTGTAATACTTTGCGGGGTGGTCTCTACAAAATAGACAACGGACTCGTTCAAAAGTTGACGTTTTATGTCGACCAGAACAAGCACCTCGAGTCGAGCGCACAGAACAGCAAGGACCAGCACGACAAAATGGCTCGCCAGGTCAGCGTCCTTCGCGAGCAAGGGTAACGCATTCATTCTGTTGGCGGAAAGCATACTGTAAAAAAACCTACCAAGCTATCGTTATTTATATTGTTGTGCATTCGTCTCTCTCTACCCCTCTCTCTCTCTCCCGTCTCTCCGTCTCAATCGTCGCTGCAAAATTGATAGGAGCCCTATGAACCAAAAGAGAAGTGCAGAGCTCGAGGCCCAGGTCGCTAGTTTGAAGGAAGAGCGAGCAGAGCTCTATAAGACACAAGGCACTAATGCTCAACGTTTGCTCGATTTGAACGATATTCTGCGTGTCAAGGACGCGAACCTTGCTCAGGGCAAGGAAGAGTAAGTCGAGTCGACTCCTATTTTGTTTTTTGCATAGAGGGATTTTAGCATGCTCTTTGCACCTTCTTTTAGGGTTTTGATGGCAACCAAAAAAAAAAAAAAAAAAAAAAAAAAAAAAAAAAAAAAAAAAGCTACCTTGTCACACACAGCCACATTACCTTCTTTTTCATGAACCGTACAGCTAACACCATTCGTTCTGCTCTGTGGGCAAACAGTATTCGACGATTGACCGAATCAAACACGTTCTTGGCACGTAAGAACCAAGAGATGACAGAGCTGGTCAACGAGAAGAATGTGACGATCCAGGTTATCCAGGATGAGCTGACCACGCTGCAGCTGGAGATGAGCAAATTGGATGAACGACAACGAGACCTGGAGCGTGAGAACGCTCAGCTGTTGCAGCGCTGGCTCAAGAAGATGAATGAGGAGGCTGATAGGATGAACGCTGGAAACGCATTCCTGGAAAAGTAAGTGTCGTAGAACGTGCGCTCCAGCTAGAATTTATTATAAGCACGCGTAGCTCTAACCAATACTACGACATCTAACCTTCATGCAATAGCGAGCAGCAAGAACAGAGTGCACTTTCGCCCTCTGTCCAATCACCACCGAGTACCCGATCCCTTCGAAGCATGGGACCCGAGTCGCCTACACAGTCGAACTGGAGAGGCGCATCTAGTATATTCTCGATTATTCCTCAGATCTCCTCCAAGAAGTTTGTAAGAACCCCTCGGCTGTTTCATATCCATGTCAAATGTAATTTCCTGTCTTCCCCTTGCAATCGAATTTCCGATATTTAATTATTTTTTCTTCCTCACGCGAAAAACCACTTATAGACGGCACACGACGCGGAAGTGAATACGGTGTCATTGTCGAACGGAGGTTCGATGGCCGCGACGGGATCGAACGACAAAAAGATTAGGATTTGGGATATCAAGACAGGATCGCTCAAATCGACCTTGACGGGATGTCTTCAATCTGTCATGTGTGTCTCGTTCAACGCCACGGATGAACTCTTATTGGGGGCCTCGAACGACAATGCCGCCCGACTCTGGCACTTGGGCACAGGACGCCCCAGAGTACGTCTTTTTTTTTTTTGCTTATTGGGCCGTTTCTGTTCCCTGGTAATTGTTGCTATTTGCATTGATATTGATCAGTTGCATTTTATCCTTTGTTAAATATAGCACACGTTGACGGGACATATTGGAAAGGTGTTCTCGGCACGCTTCAACCCTGACTCGAGCAAGGTCGTCTCTGGAAGTCACGATCGCACCATCAAAGTCTGGGATCTCCAAAAAGGATACTGTACGTCATCGTCTTGCACTTTATGCCGCGTACGCCAATCGGGTTACCACAATTGCATCTGTTAACATGTCTACTCACATATTGACATTTATCACTTTTGCTTCGAAATAGGCATCCGTACAATGTTCACGTTTGCGAGTGTGAATGATGTGTGTTTGCTGGATTTTGACGGATCGACAATCGCTAGTGGACATTTGGACAACAACTTGAGATTCTGGGATGCTCGATCGGGCAATTGTGTCAAGGAAGTTACGGGTATTCACATGGGCCAGATTACTTCTGTCTGCCCCTCGACGGATGGAAGCCAGATCCTGACCAACTCGAGGGACAACACTCTTCGTATTCTGGATATGCGTACCTATGAGACCGTCTCTGTCCTTCATGCCGACGGATACAAGACTGGCACCAACTGGTCCAAAGCCTGCTTCAGGTATGCAATCTCTCTGGCTTTATGTTTATTACTTATTTATTCACGAGACATCGCTGTTAGAGGTATTGACACTTCCTTTCTTTTTGTTCTTTGTCGCTGCTTGGTAGCCCGGATGGTCAGTATGTGGTATCTGGAAGTGCGGATGGCACGTTGTACTATTGGTCAACACGGGAGGGTGTTGTGGAGAAGACGGTCAAGGAGCAATCGAGCCCGATTGTGGGGGTTTCGTGGGTCAACAGCACAGTTGTCAGTGCCGAGAAGGACAAGACTGTTGTCATCTGGGGAACAACTGCCCGTCGCCCTACCATCTATGAGAAGTAGAAGAGGCAGGCACCACCATTTGTGTAGCAAAACAATCCAAGAGGAGGTGAACTGCTTTTTGCTTTGCGGTCCTTGTTTTGTTGTAATGAGGAGAATAAACATCTATTTTTATTTGGTTTTTTCACAGAAGAATGAATGACCCTAATTGTTTCCTATTGTGGTTTTCTATGCGCAAGGCAAGGACATTTCCAGACTGGAAATGTAGTTCTGAGTAGGTACTGTACTAAGGGCTACCGATCGATCATCCGCCCAAAAAAAGGAGGGAAGGTCATACTGTCACTGTTTTGTTTGTTATGCGATTGTTTGACTTGCTTTTAGTGGTGGCAAAGGAAGGTATGCACTTTTTTTTTTTTTTTTTTTTTTTTTTTTTTATTTACACTATCCGTTCTACTTCTTGAGAAAATAACGAAAGATGGCGAGTGAGGCGCACTTCTTCTTCGTCGAGGGCTGCTGCTGCTGGGACGCCTCATCCTCTTCTTCGTCGCTTAGGGAGTCGATCGGATATCGGTGGTGTTGTGGCAGCATTGGCACTACACGGAGGACATCTCCGCTGGGGGTAGATTTAGACTGCGCCTGCATGTTGCGGTGGGATTGTGGTAGGTGGGAGGATGAGAAGGACGATGTGATGGTGAGGGACTCTTGGGAGGAGGGTAAGGCATGAGCTCCTGCTACCCCTGCTCCTGCTCCTGTACCTGTGCTTGTACTAATGGCGGATGCTGACTGGGTCGGGACAAAGGTCGTCGGGTGAAGGTGTGTTAATGTATAGAGGTAGATATCTTCCACCACCTCGTCTTCATCTTCATCCTCGTCGTCCTCCTCAGGGTTTGTTTTGCTGTGGTCGTGAGGGACCCCAAAAGGGTATTTCGTGATTGGTTTAGAGATGTCATGAGAGGATAAGGTCGTGAAGGTCGTGAGTGGTGGTTGAGATGTCGTGTAGGCGTGGTGTTGATAGGATGGTTGATGTTGGTTCTGGTAGCTTGAAGACGTAACAATAGTGACGGGGGGTGGCAAATCGAGTTGTGTTAACGAGGTGGTGGTGTCGATCGGGCTCACCGCCGCATTGACAGAGACAGTCGAAGAGCTTTTCGTGAGAGCATTGACCAAGGCAGAAGTATTACTCGCAGTGACAGCTGGAGAAGAGGAAGGCGAAGAAGGGGAAGGGGATGGAGTAGGAGGCGATCTGGTAAAGATCCGTTTCGCAAAGGCAGAAAGGCGTCTCTTGGGTCGGGACAGTGACGACGATCGAGGTGGAGGAGTTAATGGAGGTTGAGCAGGAGAGGAAGCGGCATTGGTGGTTGATGTAGATGTCAAGTCGTCGTCGAAGGTGAAACGGCCGCCTCCTCCTCCGATGGGATACTCATCGTCGTTGGGAAGGTCGTAAGTGGAAAGAGGAACACGGGTGCGAGCACTGTTGCGGCGATGGAGTAGGCCTTGTTGGTAGTAATGTAAGTGATCGATCTGTAGGTGGTCTGTTGGTACAGGTGGTGGGAGGGAAGGAAAAAGGGGTGGAGGAGGAGAAAGGGGTCTAGGAAGGGAGGTAGGAGATGGAGAAGCAGAGAGGGGGGAAGGCGAAATGCCGTTTTTCTCACCCTTCTTCGTCTTCTTCTGACTTGCTGTTCGATCGCTGTTGTTGGAGTCTCCTCCTAGGCGTATCCCGAGACCCAAGGAGAGGGAGGTCGAAGAAGGGAAGAGTAAATTCCTCTCTGTGCCGTTGCGAAGATGGTGGGCTGTTGTACTATTGTTGTAATTTCCTCCTCCTCGTTCATTAGCGAAGGCAGAGATCGAGGAAGAGGAAGAAGTGGAGGATGTAGGTGGCGACAAGGGTATATGAGAATAGACACTAGGGGAAGGCGACGAAGAAACGGCTGCCGTCGCTGGGTAAGGAGAGGCCAACGTTGTTGTTGCGGGGGCAGGGGATACAGAAGAGGACGAGGGTGCAAAGTGAGGGATGTAGAGGGCGGTGGTGATGATTCGTGGAGGGGGCACAGATGACGAAAGTGGGAGAGGCGGGAGAGACAAAGAAGGCGTATGATGAAGGTGCCGCCAGTCATCGACAACTCGTGGCTGCTGCTGTAATTGCTGCTGTTGCAGTAGTCGCCGTTGGAGTTGTTGGGCTGATGACTCTGTTGTTGATGATGTTGGTGTTGCTGCCGTGGTGGGTGAAGGAAGGGCGGACAGGGCAGGAGGCGATATAGGCGAGAGGGGGTAATACTGATGGTAATGGTGGTGGTCGTCATAGCCAAACGTCGACCGTGCTCTCCCACCTGTCGGTCGAATGTACGGACTCGCCTCATTCTCCTCCCTATCCTCCTGTCGCTCCTCGGGAATGCTACCACTACTCGTGCTCATAATACTCATCCTCAACCTCGTGCTACCACGCCCACCACCTCCCCTTCTACTCACATTGCCACCACCATTGCCACTGCCACTGCCACTACCGCAGTCGTCATGCACAACCACATCCCCTTCTTCATTCGTCGTGTCGTCGATTTCGTCTTGTTGAAATGTTGTGGTTGTGGGCGAGGGGCTAGCCGGAAAGGGTCCAAAAACAGGTCCAATCCCAAAGGTGTTGATCTTGTGAGCTCTTCTTGAAGTAGGCGGTAGTTGTGGTGATGTTGTTGTTGCCGCATTGAAAGTCGAGGAAAAGGGAGAGGGAGGTGGTGGGAGAAAATCGAATGGGTGCATGGGCCTTTCGAGGGGCAAATAATAAGGTTCTGTTCTGCTGTCTCTCCTTCCTCCTGTTGTTGTTATTGCTGTGGCCATTCCTTCAATGTTTGTCATTGTTGACGTTGTCGACGACGTGGGGGGCACAGGCGACGACGATGAGGATAATGGTGTGAAGGGAAGACTACCAGCTGGGAGGAACGTGGGCGATTGAGCATGTGGGAAAGGATGTGCTGACACAGAAGCTGAAGACGACTCTAGTAAAGGTGATAGGCGGCGCGAAGAGGTTGCTGTCGGAGACGGGGTTGCAGGCTGAAAGTATGAGGATGTGGAATAGGAAGGGGAGGATGCTGAAGAGGAAGGAGAGGGGGATGATGCAGATGATGATGATTCTTCGGACCCTGAGCCTCCACCGATGACCGATCCGGGACCACCGAACGTGGCCGAAATTCGCTTCTGTCTCCGATTTTGTAGGCTATGGTTGTGGTTGTAGTTGTAGTTTCTAGGTGTTGATGTGTTGGTCATTGTAGGAGGAGGAGGAGGAGGAGGAGGAGGAGGAGGGAAAGATGGGAGACGGGACACGGTAGGTTGTTGGATGTGTGAAGAGGCGGCTGTAGGAGAAGAATGTTCTGCGTTGGTATAATGAAATTGAGAGTGCGTTGGTCGGTGAGCAGAAGAAAGAGATCGGGTATCGAGGGCGATGGTGGTGGTGGTGGTGTTGTCGTTGTTCATATTTTCCTGGGTTTGAATGCCAAGAATTGTGATAATGGATATATGTGAAGGGCGAAGGTGGTTGTTTTGAGTGGCGGAGGAGTAAGGAAGGATGGAAGGAGAAAGAGGAGAATGAAATCAGATTGTTGTTGACGATATTGGGTTCGTCTTTGATGACTAATGAATGGATGCGTAGTAGAGGAGAATGCAACGAAGAGGAAGAGGAAGAGGAAAAGGAGTAGGAGAAATAAAGAGAATGAAAAAGGAAGAAGTGAGAAAAGGGGGGAGAAGGAGGATGTCGCTTTTTTCTATGCCAACAATGGACAGAAAATCGAAGAGGAAAGAGAAAGAAAGAGAAAGTCGATCTGCGTGGGGCATTATTTCCTTTTATTGTCGCTGTCTGTTCTGTTCTGTTCTGTTTTGTTTAGTTTGGTATTGTTTGTTGTGTTATGTTTTGCCTTGTGCTGTTGTCGAGGGACAGGGCCAAGGCGGGCCAAAAAAAAGAACAGGCGAGGAAAAAAAAGGGAAGGTAGTAGAACTACGCGGACTTGTTCAGCAAGCACAAGAGAACGACAAAAAATGCTCCCAAAGATGCAGCAGAGTCGCTCGGGTTGTCTTGAACAGGCCATTGGCAAGGCGAGTGGATAGACACAAGGGTAAAGGGCAACTCAGACCAAGAAAAGGGGGGGGGTTGTGCGAGTATGTATATGTATCTGTATATGTATGAGTATGTATGTGCATACAATACAACATATCAACATATGCTCGCAAATAGACTCCTGAGTAAAAAGAGGCCCTTGACATTGACAAACCTTCAATGGTCATCATCATTCTCGTGGACATGTTAAAGAAAGAGCCCTCATAGCATAGGCTAAATAACAATTTTATTTAATAAGAATGACAATGTCTGTTCAAAATAAACCTCCTACTGGTCGTCGAATGTATGTTGTAAGCATGCCTTCACACACACACACACACACACACACACACCCATACATACATACTCTTGGCACTTCTCTTGGGACACTGACCTGACCGTTAGACATGTCAGCCAGTCGGTCAGTGTGAAATAATTTCATATTTCCTCCTTGGACACATGTCTTTTGCCTTCCTTCGCCTTGACCCCCCTCCCCTCTTCTCCCGTTCATCTCTTCACATAAACAAACAAGTTGGCAATTGTAATGACATAAACAACAATGGGCCGTCTATTTTAGATGCTGCCTTCTCTTTTCATTCCTACAAACTCCCACTGCCACTGTTGTTTGAAAGTCTATTTGATTTTCCTTTACTCGGCCATCTTATTTGAAACTGGAGGACTCAAGGAGAATCTTTTCGCTGACAATTTTTCTTTGTACACCCATGGTCCATAACAAAACCTTCACTAACACTTCTCTTTGTTCCTTTGGACACATTAGGCGCAGTTTGTTTTATACATTGCTATGTGCTTTTATTTTCCGCAAAGTTCTAGAGCTGCGCTTTCCCTGTTTTGCTACCAGAGGTGAAAAGTGGTGGGGCAAACGTTTTCAACTACGGCACGCGCGCACACAACTGTGTTATAGCCAAACCAAGACGAGCAATCGGCCAAATATGACCTCTCAGACTTGCCACACTCTCCACCCCAATATCCATGCTTTCATCCTCTACCGAAAAAGGGCTAAAATATGTTCGTATTCCTTGTTCTATTTTACCAACGGTCGCCAATTGTCTTATAATAACAAATGCATATCAGCTTCACAAAGGTAATAGTAAGGACGTTGAAGAGCCATGCTATTTTTTGTTGTCCATCTCTCCCTCCTATCTCTGGGGAACAACGGCATGATCGCGATTGGTTCTCTCTCGGCCCTTTTGGTACCCTTTCTGTTATATAGGTATCCCCGGAAATGAAATACCAAAGCGCGTACGGATGGATGGAGCAATAGAAAAAAAGACAATTGACTTTTTCATTACACGTCTTCAAGGATCGTGCCCTTTTTTAGGGCTCTCGGGATTCGTAATATGCATCTTCTTTTTTATTCTTCCCCACTTTCCCGCCCTCTTGTTAACCCTTGTGGCCTTTTCCCAATCGAAAATGAATGAAAGCGAGAATAAGATAGAGAGAGCAATGAGGAAAAATAGAGAGGGCTATCAAGGATGGGAAGGAAGGGCGGGAAAGCAGAAAAATAAAAAAAGAGGAGGCAGAGAATAAAGGAGGGGAAGTACAACCAAGGCAGGGAGGGAGGAAGGAGGAGGGAGAGAGGGGAGGGAAATGAGAGGAACTAGGTGAGGAAGGGGGTAGCAGAGAGACATTCGATGGTTTCGATCGAAATTTCGTAGGAAAACAATCACAACGTAATAACATTATTATTTCATAAAGCACAACGGGGAATTAGGAAAATGAGGAGATTTTCATAAACACACGAATTGTTGCTGTGTCCTCTCATATGTTCCTTTCTACGGCACTCCCAGAGTTTTGGAGGAACCAGACATAACAAGTTGACAAACACACTCGCTTGTTTGGCAGTCTTGTCTTTGTTCCACGATATATCATCTAAAGAGAATTGTTTGTGTGGGGACTGACGACAAGAACAAGAGCAAAAACCTGATTGCTTCTTTTCTCTCACTCCAAACATAAAAGAACTAATGCTTTCGCTTACTTCTTTCATTTTTTTTATTACAACAAGCAACATATCTATCTTTTTCAGTCATACCTGATTGTTTACTCTATTAGAGTTGGCAATAAGTAATGTATGGAGTGGGAGCAGCGTCGATCCCTTGCAGCAGGAGTGATTTTGATCACTTACTATTGATCGCCTTTACTGATGCAGTTATTAACGGTACTCCTGATGGATACTTTCTTCGTTTATGGTTTTGTTAAAGCCTGGACCAACCCGCTTTTCAGCACTGACCGGTGGAATACCCTATGAGTGAGCAATTGAGTGAGCACATTGTACAGTACACACAGCAAATAAGGGAGAGAGAGAGAGAGAGAGAGAGAGAGAGAGAGAGAAAGAAAGAGAGAACAGGAGAAGGAGTGAGCCGGAAGACATGAGTGATGAGTGAACTAGAAATCCAAGCTGACCCTATTCATAGACAATCCCCCTCATGATCCCCAGGCACCGAAGAAACAACAAGAAACAAAACCAAAGTCAGGATGATTCAGAGATGCACCATCTCCACCCAATCACACACCACGACAGATCCTTCTTCTCATCTTCCTTGACCTCATGGTTCCGGACACTCAATACACCCAACACATTCCGTGGCGTGGAGGTTACATATATAGATCCAATCGATTGTTATTTCTAGCATCTTGCCTTGCCTTGCGACCCACTCGGCTACATTTTTTTTTTACGCATTTCCTCCCCCGCTCCCCTGACTGACTGACTGACTCCTTTCGGCGTAAACCTTCCAGGTGTCCCTACCTTTTCTCTCTCCTGCCAAGCACACGGCCTGGAGGTTGAGCCAGAGGCCGATCCGCAAAATATTGCGAAGCAGAATAGCTACTCTGAACCGCTTAGAAGCCTAAAAAAAAATTGGTGCCAGGGAGAACAACACACTGTACATGAAACTCTAATTGGTATAAATACGAGAAGGAACCAACCAGGGCCGGGGTCCAGTCAGTCCCACCCCCTTTTACTGTATTTGCATCGCCATTCCATCGCGATCTCGGCTTCTTTTTTCTTTTCTTTATTCCACTCGACCTTCTTCATACTCTTCTTAATCGTGTCCTCTCTCTTTCTCTTTCTCTCTCTCTCTCTCTCTTTCGTTTCTTTGTTTCTTTCCCCTTTCATCAAACAAGCCCTCTTCTTACGTCCTTAATTCCAGTGAACCTTCCGCTTGATCGTACATTCGTTCTTCCTTCCTCGGCTTCTTTAGCCTTGATATACAAACAAAGCACTCCCCACTCTCCTTAGTCTCTCTCTCTTTACTCGTTTCCATCCTTTTCATCTTTGTGTGCAACCAACAGTAACAGTTGCCTATACCCGCAAACAAAACAAAACGTATCAATCATGTCTGCACAAGTCGCCATCTATGTGTCTGCCTTCCTGGGCATGACAGCCCTCATGGGTCTCTTTGCTGGACTCATCTACCGCCGACACCGCATTATGGTCAATCAGCACCGTGCCTATGAACGCATGGCCCAAGAGCGCATCCGCCAAGCCCAAGGTACTTTTTTTTTCTTTTGATGTCTTACTCATTGACCTCATTCTTCATTCATTCGTTTTGCTCATGAAAAAAAAAAAATGAAAGCACTTCGTATGTATTTTTATGCTAGGCTTACTGCTCTCATACTAGTTGCTCATTTTTTCTAACTCTCCCACGCTTCTACCACTCCTGCGTAACAACAAAGACGAGAACCTGCCTCCGTTCTATATTGACCATGTGCGGGACCGTGCATGTGTCTTTGAGGGCGACCCCCCACCAGATAACACGTTCCTAAGGACACTCGAGGTAGTCGTGGTCCGTCCTAGGAGGCAGGAGTCCATGCAGGACCTCATCGATGCAGGGATTGTATCACCGGGGACAGGAAACACAAGAGCAGGATCAGGAACAGGGACTGAAGACCAGTCTCAGGCAACACCAAGCAGCCCTCACTCACACCACCGTCGCAACCCTTCATCCACGATGGGTCTGCCAGACTTGGTCGTCTCGGAAATGCCTCATCTGGGTCTAGGCATCCCTGTCGTGGAATCAGGGGTCATCCGCCCTACCCCTGCCGCTCTTCGCAGACCAATGAGGGCAATGACATCCAACAACAACACACCAAGCAACCTGGCTGCGGCGGTCCTTGTGCCCCCTGTCCCAACCTTGGCTGCCACTATTCACGGTGACAGTATTAGCCATGATATAAGGGATGGACAGGAGGGTATTCATACTTTACCTCCGCCGCCCTCTTACGACATCACCCATACCCATTCCGCCACTGGCGTTGTAGAACCACAGTCTTTTACTCAACCTGTGAGTGCATCCCCAACAGCCGGCGACTACTTCACCCACCACCAACCTCATAGTCATTATCAACACCACCACAACCACACTAATACCCAGCAAGACAACAATCAGCAACAGACAAGTACACCATCACCATCATCGTCGGCGATCGGGCAACAACTGAACCCCCCATCTTCAACACCCATTGAAACCCCTCGTTACTCCGACGAGTTCCCGTCCCACATCCCCCACGAGCAGCATCTTGAGGGATATCGGAGAGCAAGAGCCATATCTGATGTTTCCCTGCGGCAGCAAGAAGGTTCCCCTTCACTCTCAGCTGCTGCTACTACTTTTGTCGATCAAACTATGAACGCCACCTCAGCGGCGCTAACACCGACAGAGACATCACCTTTGTAATCATCACCGCTATCTCTTCCCTCTTCAGCGCAGTCGTCTTCTCTTGGGGTATCTTCACACTAGTGGGCATTAGAGAACGCTCTGGGTAGAATAGCATAGGGTTATTTTGATTCTCAAATAGCAAACTCATTACTTGACAGAAAACGGCTGCTGATCTTGGTATGAGATGGAATCAACAAACGGGTTAAAGCTGTTATTGGACCCTTTTTCGATCTTATCATGCCGGAAATCGAAGGAAGAAGTAAGAAGAAAGAGAGAAAAACAACTCTCAGACAGACACCGGAACCATCTCCCCTTTGCCGCAAATGTGTCTTTGATGGGTCACTCTCGCTCTTTGGCTGTTAAGATGGAGGCGACCGTTGGGCGAGTTTAGGGCAAGCTGGCAAGGCTGTTGTCGGCACATGTACGGACTGAACAAGAAACTCATGTTTTTTTTCTTTATTCAAGCGGTGCTTTGCGAGTTTCGTGGCGGGTGTGAAAATGACCGCATTCGGTCTCTTCCCACCCTCCTCTTTCATTCCTTTCCACGATCTCCTTTTGCAAATTCCTCTTCTCCACAACCACGGTTCTCTTCCCTCTCTGCCTCGAGGGTAGGCCTGTACAACTGGACAGACAACCAACAACAACAAAATTGCGGTTTAGGATGCGTCATTTTTATTCTTTTTTATTTTTGGGTGCCAGCAGTAGGCTGTCCATGAGTCCATGACGACGAAAGTACGCTCTCACTCTTTTTTTTGCAACCCCTCTTGCATCTTGACCACGGCTTTATTTTCTTTTTGCCTTTTCTGATCCGCCTATTCTTTCTCACTCATGTTTCCTCTTTTCTCTTTTCTCTTTTCTTCCTCCCTACATCTCTTCTTTCATCCACCCTTCTCCTCGCCTCTCCTCTGGACCCTGCCTATCTCGCATACTCTTTCCATCACGCATTAGAGCATCACTCCTCCCATTCTGCCTTCACTCGCTCTCTCCATCAGCAACGACGACGACTCTTAATCGATCACTAACGAACCTCCTCCCACACGCACACACACACATACACACGATAGTCTCTCACACCTCACCTCAACGCAATCTCATCACTCTCTGTCTCTCTCGCTCACACACACACATACACAAGCTCTATATTAGCCACCACATTCCACCAAACCTGTCTCCAAACCCAACAACAAAATACAGAGGATGTCGTTCATAGTCAAACATCTAAAACTGGACCACTTTGAGCCCGACAGGATCGTGACCTCGAACCTGGTCCGCCCCCTCACATTGGCGATCCTCCGTGGACTTGTCTGTCTGTACACGCTAATTGTGATCGTCTCTGTCTGGGTCACCGCCGAAAGTGCTTCGGATTACTTGAAGTTCTTTACCAACTTGACCTATTTTGGCCTTGTCGTCTACCTCGTCGTAAGTTTTTTGTGAAAGGTTTATGGTTGATGAGGGAGTTTATGGTTAACGTTTATTTGTTATTTCGTGAGACGAGGGAATATGTGTTTTGCACATGCTTACACAGAGCACTTGGGTGGACAATCGTCTACAAGAAAACAGGGAGCACAGCGTTTCGATCTGGTAGTTCTTTTCTTCTTTCGTAATCACCTTTTCTTTCCTCCATGGCTGTTCTCTTGTTGTTATCAACGCTTCTATGTTTATCTTTTTTTTTTCTCTCAAAACTGGCGCCAATTGTTTCGAGAGTAGTGTGTATCTTCACAAGGGTATATTGTCATTACAAAGAAAGAAAAGGAGATGTCTCGCGCCACGAACAGCTGTTAGTCCGCTACAGAAAATGTTTCTCTCTCCCACTTTCTCTCCCACTTTCGCATTCTGCTCTCACCCTTCGATCTCACTCCTCCATTCTCATCACACGAGCGAGGATTTTTTTTGAACAACCGCAACGGAAATTGATTCGAGAGCATTGGCATTCAGCATTAGCAGGAAGTGGGTTGACCGAAATGATATGTATCAGCATAATCATTCGATTTACCTGCTCCCATTATCTTTCCCCTCATTTCTCGCTCCTTACTTTTACGCATGTACACAGATACCGCTCTTTCTATGCTTTCTATATCATTCCACCCCCTGGAGCCTGGCCGGAACCGGACTCTACTTCTCATAGTCATTGCTCAATTCTCACATGTGCGTACCAAAACATCTGACACCTTTGTCTTGTTCTTTCCCTTTCTTCTTCCTTCTCGAATATACATCCATTCAACCTTAGTGCTCAACGATCTGGTCAATTAACTACCTCCGCCAACCCCTCACCGCTCGGGCGACATGGCTCAAATCTGGCTCCCCCTGGTGGGGCTACGCCCACTGGCTCCTCTACTCGACCGTCGTTACCTACCACTTCATCGTCCCCCTCGTCTACTGGTCCATGCTCAACGTCGGCGCCCATATGACCACCCTCGGTCACTGGCAGAACTATTCCGTCCATGCTATCGATGGTGTCTTTGCTCTCTTTGAACTCATCTTCAACAGACATTTCCTGCAGCCGAGACATTCGTTTGTGGTGGCGGCTGTCATGGTGTTGTATATGCTGTTGACATTTGTGGTTAGGAAGACAAAGGGCGAATGGGTCTACCCGTTCTTGGATTGGGATCAGGGGGCTATCTGTGTGGCGTATTATTTGGGAATTGCGGTGGGATTGTTTGTTATTTATTTCATGTTGTTGGTGGTGCACAAGTTGCGGAACCGATGGTTGGCAAGACGGTGCGCGGTTGTGAATGAAGGGTTGGAGTTGGAGGCTGAGGCAAGGGTGGATCATGGAGGAAGACGTATTCAACCCGAGGGGGATGATGTTGGTGGTTATTATGACAACCAGAGTGATATGACCCTAGAGGAGGGTGGTGTCCGTAACTCCAAGAATGGCACCCAGACGTACTAGAGACCCCCCCCCCCCCCCCCCCCCCCCTACTTTGTTTTTGCCTAGGCACGAACCCCCCCCCTATTTATGTACCAGTCATTGTCCATTGGTAGTCCTTGATTTTTTTTTTAACACATACCCCATACATTAAAAAAAAAATGCGAGCTTTTCTTGACCCTTTTTTCATTCAACAGGTACTCTTTCTGAGATACATGCTATTACATCTGTAGAAGTAGGTAGCATCTCTGTTCATGTTTTAACCTAATTCTGGCATCTTTTGGTAGATGCAACAGACGAGAGTTAGCCTGATCTCAAGATCAGACGAGTACAATGGTGATACTTCTAGATTGACTTTATTATCGTTTCAAAGGAAGGAAGGGGATTGATTCAAAAAATGGTGGCGTTGGGCGAAGAAGGGCTAAGGCAGAAGGGAAGAAAGAGACCGGAGTATGTATATGTGACATAAAAGTGGGAAATAATGCAATAAGGAGAGACTATGAGAACAAAAAGGAGGAGAATGAAAACGACGAAAGGGAGAGAATTCTAAACGTACTGCTGAGGGTAATGCTGTTGTTGCTGCTGCGGTGGTGGACGTTTGTACTGTTGTTGTTGAAGTTGCTGTTGTTGCTGTTGGAGCTCATCATGCTGAGACTGTTGACGCTGATGCTGAGCCTGGAAGGACGCGTATCCTGTTGTATAGTCTGGCTGCTGTTGTGGGATATGTTGATGGTTTGGAATACCCTGCTGTTGTGAAGATGGTTGTGGTGGGTAGTGGCCATTATTGATATGGATATGGGCGGCATTGGGATTGGCGGGGCTGGTGGCCTTAACCTTATTCATCTGCCCGCTATTCCCTTGAGCGAGTTGCTGCTGCTGTTGCTGATGGTGTTGTTGTTGGTGAGTATGGTTCCCACTACCTGGTACTGCTCCTACTACTCCTATTGCTGAGACGCCCTCCTGCATACGACCCTGACCCTGACCATGATGCCCTTGTCCCTGAATATTGTGATGGTGGTTGTGGCTCTCGGGCTGACCACTTCCGGCGGAAGGAGAGGCAGAGGCGGAGGGAGAGGCAAGGGAGGAAGGGGAGGGGTGTTGTCCTAACTTGGCTTCCTGTTCGTCAAGAGCAGCGATCTCGGCGGCCGTCAGAAATCGTCCTCCTGGTCCACGTGGGCGTCTCATCGCATGTTTGTGGCGCGATTCGTGGAGATACTTTTTGGTTTAATTTTTTTTTTGTTGTTTGGTGAGAAAAAAAAAAAAAAAAGTGAGAGAAGAGGGAAAAAGAAATTGGTGAGGAAAAACGAAGAGAAAAGGGCATGTTCAAGAAAAGAAGAGGATGCAAGAGGGAGCAGTGAGAGGAGGAGTGAAAGGGGCGGGTAACCCCATCACAGATCTCACTTCTCCCTTGATGCGTTTGATAAAAAAAGAAGGGTGAAGAAACGAAAAACGTGCAGCAGGTACGTCTTGTCGTTGCGGCCTTTTTTTTCTTTCTTGCATTCTTTCTTTCTTACCTTGCGTCCCCGTTGGAGTAATCGGTTCTCCGCCTCAAGGTTTGCTCGGGCGGCTCTTCGCTTTAGAATCCGATGGTACTGATAAAATACCGAGTTTTGTTATGCGAGGTACAAAGGAAATTGAAGAACAAAGAAAGGGGGGGCCGTGAGTAAGTAAGGCGGTCGTTGAGTGGTTTTTGTGTTTATGTGAATGAAGAGAAAAACGGGAGCCAGGATCATCATCCATGCCCCCCTTTCTTTGTTCCCTCAGTCAGTGCATCTAGTGCGACGTTATTGTGCCATAATCCAGCCTCTCATAGGTCAACCAGACCCCACGCAGACCAATCATTTTGTGGTAGTCATTCTCTCTTTCCGTCTTCTTTTTTTGTCCAGGGTCGCGTCCCAGAAAACAAATGGCTGACATCGAGAAAAAAAAATAAAGGGGGGAGTAAGGGGGGTTAAAAAGAAACGAGGACGAATCCTGAAAGGAAAGCCTATGTCGCCGAATGTTCCGTTGGTTGTTGAAGATGGTGAACGAGAAGCAAGGAAGAGGGAGAGAGACACGGCATGGACGAGAGGGCACCGCAAATATCCAGCTGAAAGGAACATATGTTTACTCGAAAGCAGGACCCAGACAGGCAAAAAAAGAAAAAATAGGCCATGGTTCCATCCACCAGGGTCCATTAGAAAGAGGGATCTAATTAGGTACATATCCTAGTCAAGACTCACCTGCTTGGCGTTGACATATAGAGGCTCTTCCGGTTCTTCTGGTCGAGGAGCAGCCACCTGCCCGAGGACATAGCCCGGAGGCATCATACTCTATGTAATCAACCCCAACCAAAACGAGCAAACAGAAGAGAGAAGACATCCAGTCAATGTCAATGGTACTTTCTCAAAACTGGTAACGACCATGAGGGCTGCAACCCTGTTGATCACATAGTTTCATAGTCGGACAAAGCGAACTGTAGTCAAGGAGGTAATACTCGGATTCTTTACAGGGTCGACGACAATAACGCCAGGGTAGGCGCCGGCGAGGTGTTCAAAGTGGTGCATGGCAGGTCTGCCATCGACATGGCGAGGAGAAGAGGTTGACATGTGTGCTTGTGGCGATGTTGAAGTGTTGATGTGTTCTGGACGAGTGGGCGAGGTTTGTTTTGAACTTTGGGTCATTGTGCGTGAGAAGGTAGAGGCGAAAAGAGAAAGGGGGTGATGCAGAGTAGTAAGGTTATTCTGATTGACTTTGTGATGAGGGCAGTGGTAATGAGGAAAGGAATGAGTGAAAAGTCTGAAGGGTGGTCAGTGTGTCGGGAGGAGTAAGAAAGTCACCGAGGAAAGGGCCAAAGGAGGAAGGAGGAACAAGAAGGAAGAGGAGGAGGAGGAGGAGGGGGAGGAGGAGGAAGTGAGACCGAGGAGGGCGAGCAACGAAAAAAAAGAAAGAGGAGAAGAAGAAAGAAAAAGAAAGAGAAGAGAAGAACAAAAAAAAGGCGAGGGAGTACAAAAGGGAATTATATAGCCAAACAAGAAAGCTGGTTTTGGAAGAAAGGGCTTCTTGTTGTTTGTCTGTGGGCTTGTTGCACACAACTGACAACTTACAATTGACAGAAAGAACCACGGACTGATCTACCTCGTACACCGTCAATCTTCAACCGTCAATAAAGGAGTACCCTCTGTCATTGTCATCCCCCTTCCCATCTTTGCTCACTAGACCACCGTTCCTCCAATCTCTTTCCTCTCTATTATCCTATTCTCACCCTTCGTCTCTCCTATTCTTACCTCATGTCCCTCATGTCAATGCTGATGGTGATGCCGATGATGCCGATGGGAAGAAGAACAAGAGCAAAAAGGAAAGAACCTGTCTTTGGAAAGATCCATGGTTCAGGCTCAAGAGCACAAGGTGACAACGTACAGACACGCAAGGGTGATTGAGAGAACTGCTTCCTGTCTTGTGCTCCCTCTCCCATCCTTTTAAACCCAATCTCATCTACAAAAAAAAAAAAAAAAAAAAAAAAAAAAAAAAAGCAAAGAAGAAATACAACAAACACTGTCATAGAGGATCCTCAGAAGGCCCCACACAAAAGAGCTACTTGACAGTCTACATGTGAACATGTGATAAGGGATTTTGGCACTAGATCCCCCTTGGTCCTTTCGTCCCATCATCATCTTCCCATCATCTCCATCTGTCACTTTGGGCTATGTTATAACGTCTACCTTGAGGGCGTTCGGCATGTAGATGGATGGAGAGGGAAAGGAAGGAGTAAAGGAGAGAGATCTAAAGGATTTGTTGTCCCATCCCTTGCTTTTTCCCGCCGCCGCTCTTTTTTCTTCTCCTTCTCCTTGATCTTGAACACTGGAAGCAAAGGCTAAGAAAATACAAGGCGGAACGGACCATCAAAACCCTCATTGATATAACACTCTCTCGGTCTTCCATCGCTAGCCAATGGCTCTGCTCGTTTAATTTGGTGGCGTACTTTCTTAACGGTCTCACTTACTGATTGATTTTTTTTGTTTGTTCTGGCAAAGAGTGGTTAAAAACAAAACAAGGCATGTCTCGCGCTCGTGCTCAATCTATCTTCCTTCTTTCGATCACATACGTTGACTCCCACACTTCATCTCATCACTCACAGACGCATATCTTCCCTTTTTCTTCAACATTCCTTCGTCCTTCGAATCTCCTTTTTGGCGATATAAGACATCATCCAGCTTTCACAAGTCATTTCTGCATACGGCTTAGACAGCAATACCTCTGAAACGATCAAAGCTTTCCATAAACCACACTTCCAAGCATCTCATCCACCCTTCAACGATCAAACTCATTTTATTGACACAATGTGACCCCTACCCCTCATCCTACGTTCATTAACCCACACAAGCACCCAGGCTTAAGGTACGAGAGAAAGTATGTAGTCGTCATTACGTATATTTGATCGTCCCTGTTCCGCTCATTTTGATCGAACAGTCCTCATTAAATATAAGAGCGCATACAAGGCAGGGCCTTTCTTTATAATAGGTCCCTCTGGTCCTCCCTGAATGGTTGGGGTAATGATTGGATGTCAAGCGTGCCCGTGCACGGCTACCAAAGGTCCCACGCCTGGTCCTATGGCAATTAACCTTACACAGATACTTTGTTGTTTGTTTTGCTCTCTCGCTTGGTTCTCCGTTCCTGTCATCTCTTCTCATCCATTAGTACTTTGTTTTGGTGGGTTGATGGGTTGGGTGGGTGGATCATGGTCTGGGCTTGACTAGTCCCTTTTTTTTTTACTTTCCGTCATCTTCCTACCCTTCTTTGTTGTACTCCCCTCATTCCTCCCCAATTGTTTTCTATCCACTTTGGATACTCCTGGCAAGGTATCCGTCCTAAGGGAAAAAATGCTCAACATTCAACATTCATGCCATGAATGATTGTTGGTGAAGGATGTTGGAACAAGAGCAAGCAAGGAATCAGCTAGTCCTTCCCGCTTTCCTTTCTTTTCCCTTTTCTTTGCCCCCTGGTGTGACAGAGCATGGAAGCCTGACTATTTGTTTGTTGTGTTTTTGTCGATGTCGCCTCGCCTGCATGAATTAACAAAGAGAAAAATGACTCGGCTCTCTTCTCTTTTTGTCTCTTCCCCCCAACTCAATCCAATCCAACCCTATCCTATCCTTCACCCAACCCGGCTCGCATAAAAACATATCGATAAATAAATGCCTTGCCTTGCCTTGTGTTCCTAGAAAGAAGTAAGTGAGCGGACAAGATAAACAAATCAGGGCCAAATCAACAATCCTTTCGAAATCAACAATCCATTCGAAATCAACAACCCACTTGTAATGAGCGCAAATGTCAACAAAACAATACGGGAAATGACCCAACGGAGATGACAATTGGATACGGTTGCCAGATTGGGTCGAGCGATAAAGAAAATGAAGAGAAAAGCAAAAAGTCTGTAACGGAAGGAAAACATACAGAGAGATAGAAAGAAAACGGCGCACTCCCTGATGTCGCTTAAACTTGCAAAGGCAGGATTCGAGTTGGAAATCGTTAACTATTATGGCGATGAGGAAGGTCTCCAGCTAAGCATTTTGGTAGTGTGGATATGCACATTGGCATTGGGTCTCTCCTTCCTCTCTCCCCCCATCCTGGTCTAGTTTTCGGTCCCGGTCCTCAGTTCCCAAGTCAGTGCATCATCGCACTCCCTTTAAATAGCCACGACGCTCTTTTTTTCTCTCTTTGACTTGTAACTGCTTCCGGTCATCTCCCTACCTCACTTCACTTTCAATTCCATTCTTTGCTCCCCCTTTTTTTTGTTGCGTGAAGCATTGTCGTCGTTATCCTCGCTGTTGATGCCGTTAACACACTCCCCCTTTTACTCTCCTGCATTATTACTGACACTCTTCATTCCACTCCAGTATTTCTTTGTTGTCTCTCTTCTCCCACTTCTCCCTCCTTTCCCGCTCTCGCTCTCGTAATACTATTACCTTCCATTCATTGACAATTGACATATATATTTCAATTCTTTTCTTATTTCGCAACGCTCTCCCTTTTGCCTGCTTCCCACTCATTCAATTACCCTTCCCCCTCCTCTTCCCGAGGCTGTTAATAAATCAAGGTCCCTTGAACGGCTACTTAGTTCGCTCCAGTGTTCTTGTTCTCCGTTTCCTTTCCCCTCGGGCCTTCTCACGACATTGCGCTATTCTTTTCTTTTTCCCTTCTTAAATCAATCGTGCTTCACCTTTCATTTTACTTCTACTTCTTTCTCCAACCTTGTCTTCTCTCTCTCTCCTTTCTCCTTTTACTCCTGTTTATTTATTCAACCCTCTCGCACACGAGTGCACAGCTTTCTTCATTCTGAACACTTCCCTCCATTCCTCACACCACCACCCTCACCCATCCTTCTACTCATTTGTTTTCTCATTCAACCCACAAGCGACTTAATCTTTTTTTCTACCTTACCGATACTCTCTATACCCCCCTTTCATTCTTCGCCCACTCCTACGAAACGCAACAAGCACAACCTTGTCCACACCAAAGTTCATATAGCCCCCTTGCCAAGAAAAAAATACCCCGAGGACCATTGCCCTGCCACGCGTCTACATATCTCATTTACCCTTCCCCATACACACATATACATATACACGCGATACGATGCTTAATTCTGCAGTGTCAGACTTCTCGGCCAAGATGTCTAAGCACTTCCACAGCAACTCAGTCGTGCCATTGTCAGAAGCAAACCTAAGCAGACATACACTTCAGGTAAAGAACAAAAACGCACATCATCTTATCCTCACTCTCTCCGAAGTACTTCTCGAACGAAAAGTGCAATTCAACCAAAAAGGGACAAAGCAGCAATTTTTTTTTGTTCTCGTGCCTATGTTCCATCGTGTGGTCGGTCACCGTTTCTCTGTCTTTCTTTGGGTTGTCTTCCGCCTAGTGTTTTTTTTGACTTGGGACTCACTTTTACAAAAGAGGGTCGAACTGGACCCTGTCGTTCATGCGCATACCTCTATCCTTTTTTTTATTCATCCACTTCCCGTTTGTACACCTCCTTTCCTCACCAATCGACAAACACCCTCCCTTTACACCCCTCCCGTTCACACACAAATACAGACAAGACATACAAATCCGATTACCCGCGGCAGGACCCCCATGAACGTTCAATTGCACCCCTCCCCGTCCGTTCATCAACGCTTGCTAAAAAAAAACCTCATTTCCACCCTAAAGAAAAAGGGAAAAAGGAAGGCTCTCGAAAGCCGTTGAACAAGTTCAGCTCTGTTTTTTCTTATTCCCTTCAAACTCTCGAGCTCTTGGCTTCTATCTTCATGTGCTTGTCACTTGTCCGTCTTCCCGGGCCACTGTAACTTGGCCCCGACCCTGACACCCAGGGGAGACCCTGCTTTTTCGCATTTCACCCTTGATCTCCTTCATTGAGAATCTTAATTTACGCTTTTACTCAAATATTTGTTTCCCATTACCTTTTTTTTATCCTTTCGTTTCGGGATGAAAATAGAGCCCAGCTTCAAGAGAGGCCAAGCTGAGGCACATCCTTGTCTACGTCGACCTTCAGCGGGAGCTCATCGCACTAGCGGAAGAGGAAGAACACAACAGTGCAAGACTCCACCCTCACCACCAACAGCATAGAACCGTCAGAGAGAAGAAATCTGCTACCCTTAGTGTGAAGACGAACGATTTAGCACATCCGAATGGGGAAGAGGAAGGAGTATTCACTACTGTCGTCGAAAGCAGAAATAGTCGAGGACTCTGGCACAATAATAATAACACACAACCCAAGAGGTCTGATCTCGCCATCTTGTTACACAACTCGACAAGACACGAGCAACCACATGCGTCCTCCACCCCACAACAAACGCACGAGCGACAACTTCAAGAACAACTACAACTCTTCCAACCACAACATCATCAACAACAAAACAAACATCATCAGCCCTCAGTATCGCCATCCCCTATTCCACTAAGGCATCACGATAGCGCCGTCGAATCTCTCCGACAACAACGTCAACATCACCAACAACAGCAGGAGCGCAACACCCGCCAGACAGACGCACTGGACCCCAGTCTCGCCCTCCCTCGAGCTCTCCCAAGGCACAGAATCCCCGAGTACCGCGACTCGTACCTCTCTGCAGACTTGGACGCAGAGTGGCAGATCATTGACGATGTGGGACCCGACAGTCCAACAATCCCCAACAGCCACTATCCAGCGTTTGAGTTTGCGCCGGGTCACAACGAGTCGCGCCACGCCTTGCCTATTCACACTTCCTCCAAATCAGCGGAGCGCCCCATCCAATATCGCCGGCGGGAGGAATCTGCAGAGGAAGTTGCACTTCAAAGACAGCCTCTGCAGAGACAGACGTCGTTCGAGAAGGAGAAGAAGGCGGGTCGATTTGGACGGTTTTCTCTGCCAGGGAAGAGCAAGCGGGCAAGCACTACTCATCGGCGCAAGGAGAGTTTACCAGAGATGAGCAAGGCTGCAGGGGGAGGGGAAGGTGCAGGCGAGGAGGGCGTTCAAGCTAGATCCTTTTCCATGTTGAGTAAGGACAAGGACAAGGACAACAAGGATCGTGTTCGATTCCAGGAGGGTACAGTCGCAGCAGTGGATGGTGTCGAGTCGACCTTGAACCAATCTGCGTCGATGGTCAAGCGGAGGAGCAAGGTTCGTCAGTTGCTGAGCGAGATCTTCAAGAAGACTCCCAAGCAGCAACAACAAAGCCAGGTCATTTCAGCTCCATCTCCCGTCCGACGAGCCTACCCGGGCAGCGGGCATAATATCCTTGTCTCGGCCTCGATCACCCCTCAAGACCTCCCGCCGCGTGCAGGAACATCCTTATCCCATTATGCGCGCGAGAGCATGGTCGATCCATCATTGCAGCGGGAAATGTATCAGATTCAGACACCACCCCCAACTCAAGAGCATCTAATCCTTGCGGAAAACAACAACGACATCAACAACAACAACAACAACAACGATAATGACAATATCAACGGCAGTAACAAGGACAATAATGTCGATGATGATGATGATAATGGTGCCGAAGCCCCGTTCCTGGGCCAGACCTCGCTGACTCCTCCACCTGCTACGTCGGTGTTACGGTACTCGACCTGCCGTCCGATCAACTTGGACCAGATCCTGAGTTTCCATCAAGGCACTGCCGCCACAGAGGAAGTTCCTAACGAGCACAAGACAAGGCCGTCATCGAATCTCATGCCTATTGCTGGGGCCATCAAGGACCTGGTAACAGCAGCAGCAGGGTCGGGCAGTGCAACAGGATCCGGTACTGGCAGCAGTGACCCTTACACTTCACAGCGACGTCTGGTTGCTCTGACGCCTGAGCAGCCGGCAGACCTTGAGGGGGTGGGTTGTCGACCGAATACCTATGGAATGAACCGTGCCAACGATCTCGTCGTGCCATCCATGGCTACCGCCTAGCTTATGAATAAACCACGAAAGTGATTGAATAATAGGGTGTTTTTTTAGTGGCGCTGTCAATTAGATGTTGTGCAATAACAGAGGGTTTTGCGATCAAATCGAACGTTGGGCCATTCTCTCGTGGAAATAATCCTCTGTAGAGTCGCGACTGGCTGACCTTTCTGTTCCCATCACCTTTCGCCCGACCAAAACCCACAGCAACCCAACAATCCAAGCAAGCGACGATGAAGTTTTCCCACAAGGCATACCTGAAACCTCTGGCCCACGCAACCAAATACCCCACTGGACCTGTCAACGGCGTCTTCCTTGCAGAAACCAACTCGACCAACGTTATCGATGCAGTGCCCTTTTTCCACTTTTGGGGAGCCTTGACTCCCATGCTTGAAGTTGCCATGACCCAGGTACTCATTCAATCCGAAGAGAGAACGAAAAGGGCTATCTTTTTTTCCCAATCTGCCAGGAAACGGAGGAGGTCACGGATGCAACAAGTCTCATCAGGAAGCAGGAGGACAGACAGACAGAGCGGTCGTTTGTTCAGGATAGACGCACTTTTCAACAGGAAACGATGAGGACCAATGTTGCTGCAGATGATGCTTCATCCTTGACGTTTGGAATCTGATGAGACTACGCTGATGACTGGTGCTGAGTTCACTACTCCCTACCGTCATTCGCACTTGGGGCTTCTACTCCTCACCGTTTTTTTTCTCACGCCATTCTCATGCTTATCCTAATGACTTTAATAGGTCGATTTGCACTGCAAAGCGAATGGACTCAGGATAATCGGATACTACGAGGCGAATGAGAGACTTGAGGATGAGGCGTTGTCACTGGTCGGTCAGAAGATTGCTTCTCAGATCCATCATGTCAACCCTGAGGCATTCGCTGTCGTGGTAAGTTATGGAGGCTTAATTGAGTATTACTACAAGACGACACTGTAGCTGACAATTGGACTCGATGAACAATGTGGATGCTGATATTATCGCTTTTCCGGTACATTCTCTCTTTGCCCTTTATAGATCAAGAACAATAAGATCAACTCGGATGAAGTCGCCTTCTTGGTAATTACTTTTCTCGAGCAGAGTTCGGCCCCTGGACATGTATATGCTATCTTCGTGACTCTACTAGTTTTTTTTTTACCTACCACTCAAGTTTACTGACGAGTCTCTATTTCTTTGATCCTTTTCATTGAGTAGCCTTACCAGTTCAAGGAGGGACAATGGCGCGTGAGCAAGGATGCTTTCACGGACAAGAATGCCGGATTCTCGTTGGAGAACAGCTCAAGCCCTACTGTGGTGGCCAAGGCCCTTCGCGGCGGATTAAGCGAGAAGCTTGCTGATTTCGATAACCACCTGGAGAACATTAAGGAGGACTGGTTGACCAACAAGGCCATTGTCTGAGATGTCTGTGGTAGATTGGTGAAGATTAGTATAATACAAAGTGATGAATCAATCTATTGACGGGAAGGGGGGCTGGTCGCGAACGTGTGTATGTGTGTGTGTGTGTGTGTGTGTGTGTGTGTGTGTGTGTGTGTATGTGTGTGTATGTGTGCCTGTGTGAGAATAGAACAGGGGAGAGATGGCATGAATCGCGGACCACCGTGCAATCTATCCAGCGCCATCAAAATTTTGCTCCGCTCGCCCCCCCTTCCTTACCCTCCACTACAGTAAACAAACTTTTCTTTTCATTTGCCAACCTCACATCTTCCCGACAAACACCAAACCCTTCACACGCAGACAACAGACACCCACATCTTCGACTCAAAACCTTTTCTCACCAGACTGACAACTCTGCCGCACTCCCTCCAGTCCAGTAGTCCAACTCACCCACGACCACGACCACCAAAACACCATGACACGCCCAGCCAGGGGAGGAATCACTGACTTATACCGCGATCAGGACGACGAGAATCGTGCTCATACCTACGACGACGAAGACCATCATCATTCTTATCATCAACAAGCTACTACCACAACTACTACGACTACCACCCGTGCCGCTTCAGAGTTTGTAGTCTACCAGGACCCCGAGGAGCCACAGCCACAGCCACAGCGTCGCCGGCCGACGACACAGCGCGGGCACCAGCGTTTCCAGCAACAGCAACAACTGCAACAGCAAGAGCAGGTGCATCTTGGAGATATGTCTGGAGTGGACCTGTATGATGGCGACGAGGCCGGTCTTGAAGGAGGCGAGAATGATGGTATGGAATATTGTAGCGATCAAGAAAATATGCAGCCAGCCCGTCATGCAGAAGGAGGACGAGCAGGCTCATCCACGGCGACGGGATCTGCAGGAGCAGGAACAGGAGCAGGAGCCACGGCAGTACTGGTCCGCACTACGGCTGTTGGTGGAAGTGGAATTGGTGCTACTGCTGTTGCTGCTCCTGTGATGGATGCGCGTCAAGAGCTGATGCAACGGAACAAACATACGTCGTCATCCCAGATCCAACAACAACAACAGCAGGTTCAGCAGCGCCGATCTTCGGCTAATATTGAGTTGGCAGGGCGATCAAGATCTTCGAGTCAACAGCAGCAACAACAACAATCTGGAGCATCAGCAGCAGGAGGATCGTATAGGGAGATCCCAGGCGCGCCTGGGAGGAAACGAACCCGGGATGGCGATGGCGAGGTAGCAGGCTACCTTGATGATCAAGCCAGTGGTGACGGCGCTGGTGCTTCCCTGTCGTCTCAGGACCTGGAACGTCACCATCAAGCGAAGCGGCAACTGTTGGCTGCACGACGACAGCATGAGTACGACACAGCACAGGCATCAGCGGCAGCAAAAGCACAAGCACAAGAACACTCTCGAGAAGCACCAGTAGTGCCACTGACACAACAGCAACTGCTCGAAAAACAACAACGGGACGCCGCTCTACGGAAGCAACGCAAGATCCATGCTGAGGAGCTGAAGCAGTACAACAGGTTGATAGACCATATTGATTATGGGCAGGTCTATGAGGATGATACGTACGAGTATCGGAACGTCACGCTGCCCAAGGTTATGCTCCGGTACCTCCCCAGAAACTTGATGGAGCGGCCCGATGACAAAAACTCGTATGTCCTTCGACTGCTGCAAGGTAAAAAAAATGTGATGTGCGTTTGGCTTGGCTCGAAGGTCTTTCCTCCTGGTGGGGGTGTTTTTGCCCTAATTATGTCTTAACGCCTTTTTTCATTTCATATGGACAATGGAAAACCCTATGATAGAGTCTGAATGGCGTCATATCGGGATCAAGATGTCGCAGTACTGGGTGCACTATCTTTGCCATGCTCCAGAGCCGCATGTATTACTTTTCCGAAGACCTGTCGGAACTGGAGAGCGTTTGAAACAGGAGCAGAAACGGAAAGCAGCTGCTGAGAAGGCTGCTGAAGCTGCAGCTACAGTTAGGGCTTCTTCCTCTTCTTCCTCTTCACAGCGTCAGGATGCGAGAGGCGTGACCTCTAGTAGTACGACTTCAAGATCTGTGGGAGGTAGCCAGCAGCAGTCGTCATCGTCAGGATCTTCCAGGGTGGCAGCAGCAGCAGTAGCAACAACAGAGGCGACACGCGAGAATGGTATACATCGGTCACGAGAGAACACCCCTCCTCCGGCTCCCAAGCGCTCCAACGCTGACAAACCTCGTGAATGAGTCTGTTCTTCATTTTGGTTGCAATTATTTCCCAGCGCATTTGATACGTAGATATTTTGGCCTGGATGTTCCCTCTCCTTCTTGCTTCATGCTTTGTATAGTTGGAACCCTTCTCATTGCGCATGCTCACGCTTGTAATTCTCTCTCTCTTTTTTTTCTTTATTCACGTCGTTTGTCGTTCTATCGTTCTTTTTTTTTTCATTTTCAGCAAAGCCCCGTACCTTTCACTCTCCCTTCTCTTCTCTCCCACTGTAGAAACACAAATACACTTGTACCATTAACAGCAAGATGCTTTCTATTCGTTGTTTTATTTTTTTGCATGTGCTGAATTTGAATGGTTGGAGGTTGTGGAGAGGCATGTCGCCTTTGATAACTCGATTCGCTAATCCTAGATTTAGACGTTGCGGACGACATCATCAACGGCGGCGGCAAAGTACTTGACGTTCTTGGTGTTGAGTCCAGCCATGGAGATACGTCCGTTATCGGTCAAGTAGCAGTGGTACTTCTCCTTGAGAACCTTGACTTGAGGAGTCGACAATCCTGTGAAGGAGAACATTCCAATCTGATCAACAATGTGGTTCCAGGTTCCGGGGGTTCCCAAGGCAACGAGCTCGTCAAAGAGCGCCTGGCGCATGGCAATGATTCTGTTGGCCATGGATGACAGGTTCTCCTCCCACTCCTTGTAAAGCGTCTCGTCGTTCAAGACGAGAGAGACGACACGGGATCCATAGGCAGGAGGGTTGGAGATGACGGCACGTTGGGCTTTTGCGATTTGGGACTCGATGGTGTTCTTGATCTCGGGGGTCTTTGCAACAATCGTGAGGTTACCGGCGCGCTCAGAGTAGAGACCAAAGTTCTTGGAGAACGACTGGGCGATAAACATCTCAAAGCCGCGCTCAACAAAGTAACGGACAGAGTAAGCGTCCTTGTCGAGGGAGCCCGAAGCGAAACCCTGGTAGGCGGTGTCAAAGAAAGTGAAGTGGCCGCGGGCTTCCATCACGTCGGCGATTTGCTTCCATTGATCGGGGGTAGGGTCGACACCGGTGGGGTTGTGGGCACAAGGGTGGAGGAGGAAGATCGATCCCGAGGGGGCGGCTTCCATGGCGCCAAGCATGCCCTTAAGGTCGAGGCCCTTGGTCTCGGCATCCCAGTAGGGGTACTCGAGGACGGGGATACCGACTCCCTCAAAGATGGCGCGGTGGTTGGCTATTGTTGAATGAATATGTAAATGTACAGGTTAGCTATTCTGTCCGCTTTTAATAAGTTGAGTCAGTCAGGTCCAAGTTGACAAGATCTCTGTTAATTGTGAGCCAACGACAAATGAATGGGCTGGCTGGACATCGATCCCAAAAATAACAACAGGTGCAACGCAACGCTGAAATAATTCAAGTGCGGGGTATGAGGAGTAAAGGGACCATTCCACGGGGCAGAACTGAGGCGGACCCGTCTGGGAAACAAACAACGAGAGGGAAGAGAAAAAAAAAAGAGCCGTGGACAGAGAAAAAGTATAAACATGGTTTTTCTTCCTGTTGTTGTCCCCTGCCTGCTGGGTTTGTTCATCTCTCTGGATGTCACTTTGCACATGATTCATTCCTCGACCCTGCCTGCACCCCGCACTCTCTCAGAAAAAAAAAAGAATAACAGAAAGCGGGGTCCAATTGGAGTGAGAGAAAGCGAGGCAATTGAGAAAAAAAGTCCACCCACATGCACACGCTCATAAAAGCAGACAAAGGAAAAAGTGGATTTTTCGTCCTGCCTGTCCCCACTCATGGATAATCGTGTTCCTCCCCATTACAACCCGAGACAAACACAAACAAGACAGCGGATAACATACCCCAGGTAGGCTTGGAGATGTAACAGGCAGCGCCCTTGAAGGGGTAGTGCTTGGACAAGAAGTGAGCTCCAGTGTAGACGGCTCCAGTTCCAGAGATGCACTGAGCAGAACCGACACGACCCTCGGCAATGGCCTTAGAGTTCTCACCCAAGATCAACTTGGACGAAGCCTTGCGGAAGTTCTCGAGTCCGAGAATGGGCAAGTACTCGTGGTCCAAGTTCTCATCATCGACCATGATATGATCCGCCTATGTGTTTCAATTGAGGTTCGTTTTCGTTAGAGGCAATGAAAATGCCAGCGATGACGAGAGTGTGGTTGCCAACGACAAACAAATCAAATCCAACTAAAAACGTACCTTGTGGACGACGGGGAGAACCCAGGGCTTGCCCTCCTCAGTGCGGTAGGCACCAACACCGAGGTTGACCTTCTTAGGGTCGGTGTCGGCCTTGTAGGCGGCAGTCAAGGCGAAAATGACATCAGCGGGTGCGCCAGGAACGTTCTCAAAGATAGAAGCTATCCATTCGATCGAGGGATTATTTTTTTGTCCAGAGAGTGTGCAAAGCGAGGTCAGTCAGGGTCCTGAGAAGTATCAAAGGTGATTCCTTTTTCTCAGTAATCGTTGCGGCTCATTGTCCATTCATTTGTTTCGGTGAAGTGTCGTGTCGTCTCATGCAAAGTACTTACCCATGTTGTGTATATGTATAAGTTATTATTAGGACTGAGGTGAGGAAAGTGTACAAATAGAGAGAGAGGAAGGAAGGAGGGGGATGAGTGAGAAGGTGGTTGAAAGGGATGGAAGTGAAGTGAAAAGTAAAGAAGAAAGAAGTGATCAGCCGGCGCGTTTAAGAAGAAATAAAAAAACTGGGGTCTCTGGCTGAGAGGAGGACAAGAGTCGATTGAGTCATTGCACAAGCTGGCGGACCAGTCGTTTTCTGGTCCTTGCTGTCCATGGCTCATTCATCCATGGTGACCAAACACACTCGCTCCTTGCACACTGCACAATCACAGCCAACAACCTGGGGTCGAATGGATGGGGTCGAGTGAAGGTGGACCCACCCAAACTTATACTATTGCACTCTCACTTACAGGCACGCCGCACACCGACCATGGACTTTTTAGTTTTTGGTTGGGTGTAACTTCTCTCCTGCTCTTCACATTAACCTTGCATCTCATTCATTCTTAACGACCACGAGCACAAAGGCTTTATTAATTGCCTCCATCTCTGACCATCGCTTCTCTTTGCCTTTGCTTCACTTCTTGAGTCCCTTCTGACTCACACGGATACACTTCATTCCTTTCATCCACCAAGCTTGCTGTTTGCTTTGTTTCGGGATACAATGCAAACACCACCTTTTTGTATCCATGATTCCCTGCTCCGCTCCTTCTCCTCTCCTCCGCCCAACAACTAACAACTTGTTCAATGCGAAGCCAAAGAAAACAAAAAAAAAAAAAAGAAAGGCTCTTTGTCCGGGACAGCCAGAATAGGGAACTACTGGGTATGAGTAAGAAATGTCAAAGTAATGGCTAACCAATTGGTCCCAATGCGCCTTTCTGTTGGTCTCTTTTCCTTTTCTCTTTGTCCGTCGGTGTCGGTGAATGTAATTTATGTTTGCCTCCGTCGTTGTATCGTTGTGTCGTTGGCGTAAACAGATCCTTCTTTTCTTCCTTTCCCACCTCAACAACCACACCCCAACTACCCAAAAAAAAACAATGAAAAGGTACCCCTGAGGAACCACCCGTGGGAGACATTCCTTGATCTGTTGGTCTTGCATATTGTACACAACACCCTTGTTGCATGCAATTGAGATTGTTTCTCTCCTTGGCTCGGGACCTGGCTGAAATATGTTTACTTACGAAGGGCACGGAAGGAGGAAAGGGTGGAGAGTGTGAAGAAGAATAAAGAGAAAAGAAACAGAAAAAATAAAGTAGAATAATCACAGCGGCGACTTCTTTTTTTCAAGGGACAGATCGGACTGATGGGATCACAATCACGTGTACAACTGCATCGTTACTTTTTGTCCGAAAACCCGAACGCGACAAAAAAAATCTCGCTCGTTGCGTGGTTTGTTGTGTTGAAAGGCTTCAGGAACGGGTCTACGGGCGCCATTTTAGTGGTGAGGTTGACCTCGCTATTATATTCCCTTTTGTCCAGCAGGCATATGTGTGCGGTGCTGCAAGGAGTGGTGCCAGGATATCAGTCGGACAAGGCGGGATCCTTCTCGAGCCAATTTTTGGTGGCGCGAGTGATTCTAGTAAAACTTTCTTCGTTTTTTTTTTTTTTTTTTTTTTTTTTTTTTTTTTTTTTTTTCGTTTTGGTTTTCCATCAATCTCGCCTATCATTAAAAGACCCTCAATCAACGCTTTCACCTCTCATTTATCCACACGCCTCGGTCTCGACTCTCGAACCGTTCTTGCACTTCGAGTCAAACCTCTCAGCTAAACCCAAATGGCCAATACGGACACGCATACCTGAGGCGAAGATGATATTTTCGGGCCTAAGATCGCAATGGATCAAACCACGGTCATGCAAGTGGCCCAACCCAGTTGCGATCTGCGCGCTGAAATACCGCGTCTCCTCTTTGGTGATGACCCCAAAATTGCTGAGGAGTGTTCAAGTTCTTGTGTCTCAGAAAGAGGGGAAAAGAAGACAGCGCGTGTCAGATACAACATTCACTGACTCAACCTTCTTGTGGTCCTCGTGTACCCTTGCTACTTATGTTTGACAGGCACAACTCAAACAATATACACGGCCCGATAGGGTCCTCGATGATCCACATGTACTCAACCAGATGAGTGTGCCTGTCCGCAGCCTTCAACATGGTGACCTCGTGCTGTATCTACAAAAGTAAATGAGGAGGCAGTGGTCAGTACAAATGATACTGAATGTCATACTTGTGCAAAAGCGCTTCACACATATTGTACTTACATCCATGTCGTTGATTTCTCGGGATTACTATGGAGTTGAAGCAACCTATAAGCTCTATTCATTTCGAACTCTGTATTTAGACGCCGAGTGAGTCCCGTGCAGTGCTTTTGGGCGAGCCCAATGGTGCCTGCGACTGTACGCAAGCTATCACCCTCACTTCACATGGGCTCTTGGAGTTTTACTATGATGGATATGCCGCTGCAATCACTTCAAGGTTCTGGATACGCTGGAGTTTGATGCTGCCATTTCTCTCTGGGTTTGATATCTTGGGCTGTGAGAGGGGAGAATGGAGTCGATGTGGTGTTGCCTCAAATGAGTGTAGTTGTGTGCGATTATAATTACCCTCATCGTTTTTTTTTCTTTCTCCCTTGCATCTTTTCCTGTAGATCTCAAATACGATGGTTGGATGCAACCTTGTCAAGGATGTTGTTTTCAGATACGTTCTTTGTACTAGATCGTCTGTTTAATGGCCGTCTCCGTTCAGGAAGATTTTGGAGGGGAAAAGATGAGTTACTTCCTTAGGTAAACCGGCATAACTGCCATGGCCCATTCAGGACTTTTAATGTGCAAAAAGATAACTCGCGACAAAGAAACGGTAATAAACAACACTGGACAAAAGGGCATAAGGGACCATAATGAAAACGAAGAAAGGGAAAGAGTATTAGAAGAAGTGCTAGGAAGGACAAGGAAGGCGGGGAGATTAATGAATGATAGTCGAAGATACCTTCGGAGAGAATAAGAGAAAGAACCGCAAGTCGAATTATGAGTCGCTAAGGATTACCATCTGTCTACTTACTTCCCACGAGAGGATTTCCTCGTGGCTGGAGCAGATGCAGCTGTGGCCAAAGTCGAGGAGGGGGATCGACCAGTCTGGGGAGGCTGCTGCTGCTGCTGTGCGAGGCGCTTCGAATACGTCCTCCTAGCCTTCGCAGTACTGGCACCGACACCGACACCTCCAGCGCTTGTACTCGTGCTTGTGCTTGGACCTGCGCATGGACCTGACTCGGCAGCCTCAAGATCACCCTCCTGATGGCTACTGGCCTCACTATCCCCAGCACCACCGACACCACCTCTTCCAGTGCGACAGCCAGACTCGTTCGCAGTCCTTTTTCGCTTCAGAGACTGCTTTTCACCCTGTCCGGCTGCTGTTACTGCTGCCGCCGCTGGGTCATTAGAAGAACTGGTCCTAGCAGCCAATACAGCTGCTGTTGCTGCTGGCGGTGTTGTTGAAGATGACGATGGTGTTGTCACGCCTCGAGATCGACTGCCCGGGGACGCTACAGCGGATGTGGACGTGGCGGCGGCAGCGGCGGTGGAGGTCTTGGTGTTGCTTCTCGCGGCCGCCAAAGTAGATGGTGCTCGCGCGTTGTGTGCAGGCAGACTCACAAGTCTGGGACTTTCCGAGCCCCGACAGAGAGCAGCTACGCCTGTGTCCGTCCGACTCGAATGCCTAGCTGACTGTTATTTTCCCGCCACGCAGCAGAAGGAAAAGGGCGAAGCAGGTTTCCGTCAATTTAGACTCCATTGGTCAAGGAGAACGCACGGATTTCCAAGTGCGTAAGATGTATGTCAGTGCACATTCCTTGAAGCTTACCAGTGGGGTTCCCAGATCCACTGGCCACTGTAGGAAATCCGTTACCGAGGCGGAACCCACTCCTCCTCCATCATATTCCCGACTATGCAACCTCACAATATCCGTCAGGGGCATGGGCATTACCGACTGCTGCTGCATCAGTTGCTACCATTGTTTTGTTTTGAAGAGAGGAGAAAAAAAATAGATGTCAAGAACATCGGCCGGGTCCATACATGCAAATTTCGATCCCTCGTCAAAACATAAATAACAGCAGTATGGGTTATGTGTTAGTGCATGTGGTCCTTGAGGAGGAAGGGACTACAAGATGTATTACCTGCTGCGCCTCATGTGCCCGTCGAAGAGCTTTCAACTCATCCTCCAAATCATCCCGAGCCTTTGCGACGATTTCATGGTCAGACTGCAAAAGTTGGATCTTGACCCTGAGCTCGAGCATTTCTCGATCCTGCCATCACAAAACAGAAAGAAATGTAAACTGGTGTGCATTGGGGTAAAAAAAGGCATCATTGGTCTCTCTGAAGGATATCATGAATGAAAAACTTACGGTAGCGGTGGCAGTCTGGGCTTGATATTCGAGTAGCTCACTCTAAGAAAAGAACAATATTATGAAAAACCTGTCAACAATCACTCATCCATGGCACTGCTGGCACAAAAAATCTAATCCTATTATCGCCAAGATCCAAAAAGAGGAGAGAAAGGGGCGAGTCTTACCAGCTGTTGCTTCTCGCCAGCCAACTTCTGGAACTCTCGAGTTTTGGTCTCAAGATGCCTGGTGAGTTCTCCAATATGCGCGTCCTTGTCCTATTAACAAAAAAGAAAAAGGTCCACCGCGAATAATCAGTACGATTGCCACTAGCTTAGAAGACATCATTACTTCGTGAATTCTGCCAAGCAACAAACTCTTACACATACATCTATCACAGTCTGGCTCTCGTTGGCCTGGCACTGACGCAGTTCCTCGCAACGCTCAACAGTCGCGTTAAGCTCAATCACATACTGCAATTATTAGCGAAATGAAGCAAAATCATGCATTACCTTTCAATCTAGCAAGGCATCGCTCCACAAGCAACAACGTCAGCAAGCGAATATCAACAACAACAAAATGAAATAATCTTACATCGGCCTGAGCGCTCATGGAAGATTGGATCAGGCGCTGATTCTCGCTCTCCAACTGTCGCTTTGCCTCTTGGAGCTGTGTGATGACTTCCTGATAGCGTGCCGTGCCTAATTTCAAAGTCCTTAGCTCTGCATCCAGCTGTGCATTCCGAGTCGTCAATTCCTCAGCCTTCAAAGCACCCTCTCTGACTCTCGATTCCAGCACTGCAACATCCTATATGCGATAGTTTCATTGAGGAGCGATCACAACTTGTTTGAATACCAAACCGTATAACGAACCCTCGCATACAAAACTGACCCCAACGCGCTCCTTACCTTGACTAGCTCTTTGGCTTCAGTCAGCTCATTCTTGATCTTGCTTAGCTCGTCGGCATTGGACTCACGGCATCTGTATCCAGCAAAGAAATGAACGACACGTTAGCGTTAACTCAGCGACACATGTTGTTCCCAAAGCATGGCCTGAGCGAACGATTGACACAAACAACATGCCTGTCGTCAACGTCTCGTAGCTGAGCAGTGAGAATGGACTTCTGGTAATCAGAGGCTTGTTTCAGAAATTCGATCCGGTCAGACATGGAGTGATTTGTAACCTGGAGTGCCTCATTGGCAACGCGACGCTCATCATTCTCACGATTGAGTTCCTCGACCTTGTCTGATAAGCAACGCAATTGGCCCGAGAGTGATTCACACCTATAGATAAAAGGAAAAAATAGAAGAGCTGGTGAATAACTACCACTTGATCATACGTCAACTAAAAAAGAAGAATCGCCATCTCCTCAACGACGCGTTCGTTACTTGGTGCGGTACTGGTTAGCCTCTTCTTGGCGACTCTCGCAGATCCTCTGGACGTTGTTGTATGCCGTCTGAATATCCTTCAAACGATCTGAACACACCGAGAAAGACTCTGTCAAATGGTCGTGACTCGTTCTGAGGAGGCCTATAGGTGTCAGACAGATGTGTTAGCTCGATGCTAAGAGTGTCCATGGACTGCTCGAAATGCAAAAAAAAATCACACTTGACTCGCCTCTCTCGATTTCCATAGTTTGCATGTTCGCTCGGAGAGCTGCAACTTCAGCTTCCCATCGAGACTTGTCTGTAGCGAGACCCTCCAGTACAAATGAAGCCTCCATCGAGCCTTGTCTGACCGAGGCAATTTGAGTCGCCATCTGACTCCGGGAGGCTTCATAGACTTCTGCCTGCCTTTTGCGATCTATATTGTGTCGACACAAGTTGTTAAAGTTGTCTTTTTTCGCCTTTTTCCATGAGAAAACAAAAAACGGCCACACAACAAAGCAATTACCTGCGTCAAGCTCTTGAACTCGAGACTTCAAGTCTGCAACTTGAGCTTCCATTACAGCAGCATCTGTTTGCATAAGGCTTTTCCGGGCCTGAAGCGCGGCATTCGACGCACTAGTTGCTTGGACCTTCTGCTGCGCGCTTTGGTACTTATCCGACTCTTCCTTCACTCTCATTTGCAACTCGCCCACCTAGTATGTCGTTGAAATCAAAGAAAAATATAAAGTCTATACTTGGTGGCGTCAAGTTCAGCATGGGTCTTCTTATGCCAAAAAAGACAAAAAATTACCAAACTGAAAAGTAGTTGCTCAGATTCTATCCACTGCTGCTTCATCACCGTCCTGTCCATAAGCATGGCAGAGATGTCAGGTAGGTCGACAGACTTGCGTTGTGGAGCATGTGCGAGAACCGCCCTGGAACTCGACGGCGACAAAGCCTCGCGCCAGCGGTGACTGGGCATGACTGCTAGGCTTGCTATGGACGGGAACACCACCGAAGACGATGACGACGACGACGACAGCTTGGTAGTCTGGGATGTTGATGATGGCTCCTCCTCCTCCTCCTTCGGCATGGTGGTATGGGTGATGTTGGTGATGGCGTCCAGATCATAGTCGCTCGCGGGTTGCAATGATCGCTCTGAAATGCCCTTTTTGTCTGCCTAGTTCGAAATTTGAGACACATGCACAAAGTGGTAATCAGTGCCTCGCAGGCAACTATAACGGGGTATACTCGCACCCTTCCTTCTTGACTGTAAGCACTCACCTCTTGAGACCTATGACCAACAAGCTCGGTTAGTTGATGAGCGAATGCATGCTCGACACCTTCAGGCTTAGGAGGCAACGCGGGTACACTCGAATAATGTGCAGCCGGGCGACTGCAACCGAACGAGATATCACTTGAGACACGAGGTGGAGAATGCTGACGATGCAGCGCCAAGTCAAGAGCACTGGGTGCAGAGAAGGCGGGGACTGAGATATTTGGTGCTGTAGTAGTGTTTTTCAAATGCATAGTTGGCTCTTCCGGTAGACGGACGATGAGGGATTTTGGTGGCGTTTGAGCCTGTTCAACAGCCATAGCAAGTCGATGCGCAGGAGGAGCTTTCCCTGGCCTCTTTGCACTTGTTCTCGAGGAAGTTAGTGGTGGTGGTCGACTTGAGGAAGCACTGCTCTCGATACTAGGGACTAGCCGGACCAGTGTTGGTGCTGCTGCTGTGGGTCGTGGGTACGAGATCATGGTTCGATCAGCCGAAGATGCAATGTTTGTCGTGGACTGAAACGAGAACGCTGATCCTGCTCGCGGTTCCAGGTTTCTGTTGTTGCTTTGATCCCGTATACCGCTGGTCACTTTGATGCTGTTATTGCTATGAGTCCTGTTTTTGTTATTACGACCATTGCTATTGGTGTCGCTGTGGCCCCTGACATGGATGTTGTGAGAGGTAGACCTGATCGAGAACTCCAGCCGATGGATTTGGGCGGCTGCTGGTCGAAGCTGAAAATGTTGATGCTTTGAGTTATCGTTTTTGAAGGGTTGGTCAGACATGACGGCGGATCCCAGTCTGTGCGAGAGGAAGGTAGGGGATGCGACGTGTGAGTGAGGAGTAAGGGAACGAGGGAAGTGAAGGAAAAGAGGAAGGGAAGGAGAAGGAGGGAGGTAAAACAACAGAAGAGTCCAATTTTTCAACTCATCAATGCCGATCAATGCTCGCTGGGTCTTATGATTTTAGTTTATTTTCTGTGACCAAAGAAACATCACAATGCTGGAATGCTATCAAATAAGGGCAGCTGGGGTGCTCCAGTCGCACTGCGAAGGACAGACGGCTCAGCCAGAGGTGATCCTGGAGAGGCAACCTTGCCGACCGACCTGGGTGGGGTATTGGACATGTTGTCCGTAGTGGTAGTAATATGCAGTGCCGAGGGTTGGTCAAAACTTGCAATGGGTATCGCCACCGTGGACGACGACGAGTTTTGACCGGCGGAATCCGGAAGAGTACTGCTCGTCGTCGAAGATGTCGTCGTTGTCAAGTGCTCGGGTACGGCTTCTGCAGTCGAGGTCGTGTGAGATGGTGGTTGGGTATCGTCGACAGCAGAAACGGGCGTAAGATTATTCTGTTCAATGAGATGCGAAATCTCCACGGACTCAATATTGGTAGCCATCTCCTCCTTGAGCAACATTTCCTGCATCAGCCTTGACTCCTCGTCCGAGTCGTCGGTTGCATGGCGAGAGGAGGCTTGTGTTGATGGAGGTGGGCTGAGGTCAAGAGGGCCAATGCCCTGGTGCGTGACAGGAAGGTAGGATTGACCATTGGTATATTGACCACTGAAAGGTGACATGGTCGGCAGTGACTGTTGGTGGCGAATCCAGTGCTGAGGCTGCGGTTGGGACAACCCTGATGGATCCTGGTATTCCACCTTCTCGCTATTGGATCCTCCTGACTCATCTTGATGGTTGCCATCCTCGTCCTTGTCGGGCCAATCGTAACCAATGTCCTGCAGTAGTCCGCCCCATACAATCTTGAGGCCCTTTTCCCTGTTCTCGGGTGTATCCGCACCATCATAGAATCCACCGAGCAAGGCCTTGAAGAGCACGCTGCCGATGGAAAGAGTTGGCGCAAAGACGACGCCCAGGTTGGAGACGGTCATCTTGGTTTTGTCAGAATGGGATGCGATTTTGGAGAGATGGTGGCAAAGATAGGACAAAACGACATAGTTGGGCCGAGGGAGTCGAATGAGGATACCACGGAGGGTATGGCAGATGTGTCTATCTGTCGTGAGTAATGACTGGAACTGCTCCAGCAAGATGGGCGGCAGTAACGGCGAGGGTACTAGTCGAAGGGCAGAATGTGGCGTGCATGTGTGAGCTTGGTTGATTTCGTTCATTATTTTGTGTTTGTGTCTACCAGGACCTTATCTGATCATGCAAATACAAGTAATCTTATCCTTCAGCGTTCCTTATCATGCTTACATTCACGCAGGTAGAGCTTGAGCAGTGTGGCAATATCGTTGGCATCGATCGCATCCATGGTCAGGAGGTTATAGTCCTTTCCCGTGTCGAACATCCGCTTCAGCTTTTGAACATTCGCATGGCTCCCAGGTACACTATTTATTGTAAACAAAAAGCCAATAGGGTTAGATTGTCTACAAGGTATTTGGCACAAAAGTAAATAAAATCTTGCGCCCGTCCCACTTTTCGATATGTGAAACTCATAAACGCATATCGTTCAATTAAAGAGTAATATCGCGAGGTATATTAGCCCAGACCAGCACGGGTCACCCAGGGGAGCAAACAATGGAGAGGAACGGAACAAAGAATCATCATCAAAAAGAACGAGAGAGAAGGACAAAGAAGAGGAAAACTGCAAAGAAGGAGCGAGCTGGGTTGCACAAAGATAAATTGCACCCAGGTTTGTGTTGTTGTCATTGCTGTTGTCGCTGTCGTTGATGCCCCTCTTTCGTGGCCAGGGTCGCACTGTGGTTGGTACAGGTAACCATCATCAAAGGGGTACTGTGATCCAACCCAAAATATGCTTTGGAGAAGGAGAGACGAGCGAGAGAGTAGAGAGAGGAGATGAGAGGAAGGGCGAAGAGAAAGACGAATAGAGAGAATGAGAGAAAAAGTGAAAGGGGGAGGGGCAGGCACATGTGGGAGGGAGTTGAAGCAGCGGAGAGGGACAAAAATGGATAATTATGCAAACAACAACAACGCATCGTCCAACTGTTTCTTTTTTTTAATGCATTCACCCATTCATTGTTTGTTGTTGCACGTTGTGGAATTGTGGAAGAGACCTATCTGTCTCTTTTCTTTCTTTTTCTTTTCTTTTCATTTTCTTTTTCTTTCTGCAGCTCTTATCATGTGCATTCTATGCTTGCTCTTTCTGTTCACCTCTGCCGTCTTTTGCCGCTACAAATGCTGACGACCCTCAATGGTCGTTGTGAAGGGTTATTGCCTTTGACTTCACCCGTTATCCCAAATGTTCCATGTTGTAAGCTTCGTTTTTTTTGGTTTTTTGTTTTTTTCGTTTGTTTGTTTGATTGGTTGTTTGTTTCGTTTCGTTTCTCCCTCTTTTCCCTCTCTGTCTCGTTCACTTTTGCCACAAATCTGAATCTGTAGGGGACTAATTACTCCGAGAATGGGAAGGGAAGTGATGAACAAAAGAAAAAGAACGAGGAAGGGGAAGGCTAGGAAAGAAAAGATAGGGGATGGGGGAGAGTGGGGAAACAGGAACTTTATGGATTTCATATCCATATCAAAGACAATTGGTCAAAACGAAAAACGAGCAACCGTACCGGTAGAGTCCCACTTCATCCACGCCCTTGGCCTCGAGAAACTGTGCGCAACGATGCAAGACAGCAGGGACCATGGGCGTGTCTGGGATATGCGAGATCCGGATGGCCTCTTCAAGGTTTGCGCCAAAGATCGGCTGGCTGGACATGGGACCAGGGGTATTGCTCAACAGTGGCTCCGAATCTATCAAGTCGGACGGGACAGCAAGTACATTGCAACGCAATCGTTGTAAAGTTGTAGACAGTTAGTCAGGGTACAGGATACCGAAGTATTGAGTACAGCACAATACAAAGCAACAAAAGGCACAAAATAGGCCAAACACCAAGCACCAGGCCAACGGCCACACCATTTTGATCCCGCCCCTCGCTTTCGTTTATTGCCTCTGTGCTCAAACAAGAGAACCAACTTGTGTCTCCACACGAGATCCATGGGTTGGCATCCCTCTATCAATTTCAAACCATGATAAGGATACGATGCAAATGCGAACGAGTGGTACGTACTCTTTCTTGACCGCCCCCAGGACTTTGAAAGAATCTCTGCCCCCTTGGACTTCCACGAGTTTAAAGAGCTCGCAGAAGAAGAAGACGAGACAACCTTTTCAGGCTTTGACTGTGAGCTGTTGCTGTTAAAGTAATTGTTGTTGTTGCTGCTCAGAGGGCCATTACTGTTGCCGAGGTCGAGACTCTTTTTGCCCCCTCCAAACGAGTTTTGCAATTTCCTGAAGGGGTTAGAGAAGGGCGAGGAGCGTAAGGGCGAGACTTGAGACCGAAGCTCGTATTCGTGGGATGCGTCCGAAGAAGTATTAGGCGCGTTGCTGTTGTAAAGATGCGGGTGGGCGGGATTAGGGGAGGGACTAGTGGGGGAGGAGAGCAGGCTCAGCGAGTTGGAGGAACGCGAGGGGGTGAGGCTCTTGCGCGGGCGGGATGGATTCGGGTCATAGGACTGGCTGTGGCGGATAGAGATTGGACGAGGGAGGGCCTTTAAGGAGGGTACAGACGAAGAAGAAGAAGAAGAAGAGAAGGAGAAGTGGTTCGTCGAGGTGGCGGTTGGCTCGTCCGGACTCCTGTCGGCCATTTTTTTTTAATGAGTGTGTTTTATTAAGAGGAAGAGGGCAAGAAGAAGGACAGGAGAGAAAGGAAAGGAGAAAGGGACAGCGAAAGGGAAGGGAAAGAAGGGGAGGAAGGTGGACTGAGCGAGGAGGAGGACATTCAAAGGGTCATGAAGAGGAGAGGAGAGGAAGGATGAAGTCGAGTTAATGAATGCTGGATGGAGTAGGGAAGGGTGTCAGAGTGTGTGTGTGTGAGTGAGAGTGAGAGTGAGAGAGAGAGAGAGAAAGAGAGTGAAAGAGAGAAGGTGAGAGAGAGTGAAAGAGAGAAGGTGAGAGAGAGAAAGTGAGAAAGTGTGGTGTGTGTGAAGAAAGGAGAAAAAATAAAAAGGAAGAGCGGAAAAAATACGCTAGAACGAACAAAATAAATAAGAGAAAACCGATAAAGTAGTAGGGGGAATCAAAAGCAATAATGCAAAAAAAGGGAGGGATGGATGGGTTGGGAAGTGAGCTAGGGAAGAGGAGTGAGAGGGGGGGGGAGAAGAGAGCAAGAGGTCAAGGCAGAGAGTGTGCGAATGCGAGATTGAGTGAGAGTGCGTGTGTGCGGGTATGAAAGTGTGCAAGTGTGGGAGTGTGAAAGTGTGAGGGAGGGGAAGAATAGAGACAAGAGACACAGTAGGAGAGAGAGACAGAGAGAGCATTCGAGGGGGAGGGGGGTGCGGGCCATGATCATCATCAGCCTTAGCGATCACCATATCAATTATCATTATCAATTATCAGTTATGAATATGACTTTGAATTTGGGTATTGCAGTATTGCATATGCACACTCTATCTGAAGAGTCAGGAACCACCCGTTGGCCCGTTGGAGAATAATAATTTGAAGGGAAAGGGGCATAGGGAAGGAGAAGTGAAGGTAGCGATGATGTCTCCTTCCTTCGTCTCCACACAGCCCTGACTGCTGGCTTACACTGTCCCACTGTAGAGAGAGAGAGAGGTAGAAGAGGAAGAGGAGTGAATTGTTCTTCTCGCCCTTCTTTTTTGATTTTCTTCTTTGTAGTTTGTACACCGCCATGGAGGGTGGGCGCCAACAGCAATGACGAACAAAACGAACGCTCACTGTTTTGCTCGCTGTCAGGCACCTGTTCTCTGTTGCTGTTGCTGTACTTTGGCACGGCGCACTTTTCTGCCTTCCTTTCTTCCTTTCTTTCTCTTTCCTCTTGTCGTCCTCCCTTTCTTTGTTCTTTTCCCTTCACCTTCCTTCTTATCCCTACCTCAAGTTTTACTACTACATTAATTGTATTTTAATACCCTTTTTCAACAACCCTCGGCTCATCCCATCATCCTCGTCTCAGCGTCTTTGTCCTTTACCATGACCCCATCACTCTAACCGCAACTCATCACTCGCTTCTCAAGCCCCATTCCTACTCCTTCTCCACAACCTACTCAGACCAACCCTCCAGTAAACAACTCATTCAAACCATCCTGCATACTTATCACCCCCACCTGCAACCACCTCATTCACCATACACTCCAACGCCCATCGTCAAACGATCACTTTCCTCAGAGCAGAAGACACTCATTCATCTTCTTTACCCGATACTCTCACACTTTCGTTCTCGGAACAGCCGACCCGGCACCTCTGTCAGAGCAATCATGTCAGGGCAGCCCCGTTGGTGGCGCCAGCGGATACGACTCCTATTATTGCCCCTAGCCATCCTCGCCTATATTTCACTTATCCCTTCTTTCACCTCCGCATGGCCCTATGTTGACTGCTCAGGCACCAAACCTCTCTTCGACCTCGGCGCCGTCACCGCCTATCTTGACCCATCGAACACTAATGTCCATTTGTCTCTGCAGGGCAACTTCTCCAAGCAAGCCAGCCTTGGAGGATACTTCGCGCGCCCGCTAACCAATGAATGTAAGGCCGACATCCAGGGCAAATTCTCCTGCAGATGCAGTAGTATCGTCTTCTCTTTCCCTTTTCTTCTTCTCTCCTCACACCCCCACACCATATTTTCTTCACTACATCATTTCGCTCTCTCATCCTCAAAGCAAAAAAAAAAAACCAAAAAAAAAAATAGACGGAGTGATAGGGACCTGGTCCACGATTACGGGTTTGACGCTAAGGATTTCAAACAAAAATAATAAGCGCTTGTTCTCTTCTCGGCTCTCGCAGTTATTAAAAGGCTAAAAGAGAGTTAATGGGCGCGATGGTGACGGAGTTCAGTCATGAAGATAAGGAGTCAATTCTAGCCTGACAAGTACAAAGAGAAAACGCCAGACAGGGTCAACATGCCAAAAGAATGAAGAGATGAAACAGCATGGAAAAAAAAAAAAAAAGGACAGAGGAGGCGGAGGGGTCAGTGAGTAGGCCGCGACACCATCCAACACGTTGAACCGTCGATTTTCCAAACCACGCGCTATCCACAAAAAAATTCCGTGCTCGTGCGTTGTGGGTCTAATTATACTGTCTAACGCCCACTCACGCTTGAATTGTTATTCCTGTTAGGGAAGGCATATGTGGATATCACTATTATGGAGGCAAAGATTCTCAGTAGCGAAGGACCAGCATGTGGATTGATCAAAGGTGGATGTCCTGATGCGAACAACTTGGGAGTAGGCCTCATCTCCACGGTAAGTACAGCAAACACCAAGGTGTTTTGCATGTGGATGTTCTCATCAAACTCTCGCTAAACTTTTGCTTGAGCCCTTAGTCGTTAGGTTACTAAAATACAATTTCTTTGTCACCCACAATCCTATAAGAACTATACAATCGCGCAAACGGCACCCTTCACTGAACTTATGGTCACCTTCCGAATCATGGCCCCAGCAAATCAAACGGTTGTATGCGCCGCTGTACTGCTGGAGCAAAACATGCCCCAAGTCAACACAATCATCAGCTATCTCCCGCTCGCACTTGCTGTCTATTCTGCAGGAATCTCCTTGACATCGATTGCCATGAGGGCGGCAGTGAGCGGCAGTGGCTTTCTAGGTGCGGTTGCATCCTATGGACTCCTCGCGACGTCGGAGATCATCAGTGTTCACACGCCAGGATTCTTCGACATCATCTTTTATACCCAGTTCATGCTGATGACCGGCCAACTCTCCATCAACTACCCTTCGTTCTACTCAACCTTCACTGCTCTCTTCCACTGGTCATTCCTCGAGTTCCGCAATTCGTTTGCAGGACACGGACCCGACAACGCAACCTATGTTCTGACCTACGGCGGCGCTGGATCCGTCAACCAAGTCAAGGAATCCCCCTTCAGCTACAACGATAAGCTAATTGCAAAACGACTCTTACCAGAAGCTTGGCAGGAACCCCTTGCCATGTCAGAGCTGCTTCGCGCGATGGAGGTGGAACTGCCTGTCAAGGAAGCGATCCCTGCACGAGTACCAGCACGTACCACTGCTGTTGATGCAAAGCCAAGGTATGTTCATGAATGTGGCCAACACAGGGAAACTAACATTTCTTTGTACACATCCCACAATCGTGTTTAACATTGCCAGATCCTCTGTTCGCCTTCAAACAATGATAGAAAGCGCGCGGACCCCGATCCCGTTCTGATTACAGACTCCGCGCAACCCACGCCAACAGCCCCTACGGACACCACCAGTTCGACTACAACGACTACAACTACAACGACCTCCACATCAACCGCGTCATCATCGACTTCGTCCAATAAATCGACGACCTCAAAGACACCAGCGAGCACTACTACTGCTTCCCAAACTACTACGACGCCCACACCTACAGCAACACAGAGCACCCCTATCATACCCATCATCAATGATCCATTTAACAACAACAATGTGGGTTTCAAGCAGTACAACGTTTCTCGCTTTGGTCTGGAAGCATATGCTGCAGCTATTGGAGCATACCCTTCGGATCTCTTTCTTTGCACCTTGATCAACACTGTTTTGGCAGGAGGGGCGTCCTTGTTTCTTTCAACCTTTGTGCTTGTTATCGTATGGTTCGGAGCCAAGGAGAGCCGTCAAAAGGGCAGGGCCTTGCAGCATGCCTTTGACTTTGTCGCAGGTACTGCTTGAAGGGCAAAAAAGAAAATGTCATGGATACTACTTTGGCAAGTCTTTCATATGCATATATTGACCTCGAATTTTTCTACAACTTTCTTAGGCAACGTGATCCGCGTGTGGTTGTTGTTGTTCACGCCTTTGGCGTTGTCGGCAATGTTCCAGCTGACCATTTCAGGAGGCACCACCATGATGGCGATCGCTGCAACATCACTGATAGTCCTTACAGTAGGCACTAGTGTCTTTCTTACTTGGAGGATCCTTCGCGCTGCGTCAGGAGACGCCCACCTGGAGGACTTTGGACTCCTTCTCAAGTACGGAGCTCTCTACAACACCCTTGCCGAGGAAGGCACCCTGTTTTTCCTAGTCAATCTCCTGGCTCGGTTCTTGTGGGGTCTCTCGGTTGCCATGTTGTCGGCATATGGAATCGCTCAAGTTGCCGTCCTGATGGTTGTTGAGCTCGGTTATATGATGGTCATTGGAGTGAAATGGCCGTTCTCCGAATCAGGTGACAACAAGTTCCACATCCTACTCAGCGTTGTCAAAATCCTAGTCACTGGATGCTCCATTCCCTATATCCAAGAGCTCAACGTGAGCCCCAAGACCCGCCAGATCTTTGGATATTTCCAGATGGGTCTTCACCTGTCCGTCTTTGTTGTGATCTTTGCGCTTGCTCTTTGGAATACCATCCAGGTGGTCATGTTCTGGCAGGCTCGGCACGAGCTCTCGTGGCAAGGACCGACCAAGAACTACGATTTCGAGGACAATGCAGACGCGGAGCAGGGCTGGGTTGATACAGGACGGCCTGTCAGCCACCGACCCGATGATCCGTCGCTGGTCGATCTTTCCAAGACAAGGCGTTACACCGTCGAGCCCTACGTTTCCTCCGTGAGCGTCTCTGGCCGAGATTCGTTACGTCCCCTACCTCCAGGAGACAGGGCATTCGGAAATCGAGCAAGCATTCGACAATCTCACCTTCCCCCAAGCTATCGCTTGTCCAGATTCCCGTCAGACGATGATCGCCTTGCTAAGCCCGACTTACGCTCGGAGGCGATGAGACCTTTGTCGAGTGCTGCAGGACCCATGTCTGCACGATCTACCTCTCCTCACCCACCTTCTCCTGGAGCTTCTGTTGATTCCTTGGATGGAGGCGCCATTCCACTTCAGCCCACACAACTCTCCAATGCACGATTCCAACCTCCCGTGCGCGACTCCTATACCAGATCTCAGAGGATGAATCACCAGCAGGCGACCCAGGATTTGAGAAACAGGCGGATGTCCGAGATTTTCAGGGACGGCCGATATCTCTATGAGCCAAATGATCCTACACCGCCTACAGCTGCTGCGCCAGTCGAGAAGACGAGTGTCTGGCAATCAGTCAAGGGCACAATTGGTGGCGTCTTCAGCATGAAGAAGCCCTCCATGAAGCGATCGTCTGGCGATGGATCTAAACCCAAGGCTTTTGAAGTCATTCGACCTAACCGACCTCCACCTGTCATGGATACTGCAGATGACGCCTCTCAGGTTGGGGACGACAACTTGCGAGAGTTGAACTCTATCGGAATTAGCCGCTTCTTCCAAGAATCAAGCCGGAACTATGAGCGAAACAGGAGTCTCTTTGTCGCCAACCCCGAGGCCCTGGGTTCGCAAGCAGGATCTGTCCGGTCATCACTATCGATGCCCGCTCCACCGACCTTGTTGCGAAGGACTGCTTCTGATGCCACCTCGAATGATGTCCCATCCGGTCGAGCTAAGCCTCTGAGGAATGTGAGTACAGATCTGGCCTCGGTCTTGACGGGAATGGACTCTTCCTTCTCGGAGAATGCTGTGTCTGAGAGCAGGAGACTGTCTACACTGAGCACACAACAGTTTGGTCCATCCCGCCTGTCGGTTGATAGTACCCTCTTGACTGAGACCCCTGTCAAGCTTCAAGGAGGTGGAATCCTGAAAATCACCAAGGGTCCTGAGAAGGCGGTTCAATACTGGCGCAAGGAGTCGGGACAATATGTCGAGTCGCAGGCTGATCCTCTTCCTGAGCGGAAGCCCATGTCGTCGCCATCTCTCTTGATGCTCCCAACGACGCGAGGCGCCTTTTTAGACACCATCCCGATTGACACAACTACAGCCAGGAGAACAGCTACACCGTCGATCAAAAGCCGGGCTGGAAGCAGACCCGAGAGCCCCACCGAGAGTCATCATAGCAATAACGTTGCGGTGAGCGCAGGAAGAATGCACGAGATTCTGGACAGGATGTTCTCGGATGACCAAGATGATGAGGGGTCAGACACAGTCAGTGAGGATGATGAGTCGTGCTCAACATTTTCAGGACGCGTCTCGGCTACTATTCTGGCGCTTCACCAGAAGCGCGAACTGGAGGAGCTTTCGGATGGACTGTCACTTTACCGTCCAGATACACTGGAGCCCGTTCTGGAGTATGCCGATTCGGATGACGAAGGACAACGGGACCTGAGAAGAGCAGTGTCCTCAGCTTCAGCAGCAGCACTGGGTAGCGGAAGGTCGACACCCAAAAGGGCAGCCTCGTCCGCGGCACTGGGAGCTCGAATCATAAACCGGCCCACACTGATGAGGACAGCGTCGAATCCGTCAACGATCTTGAGGCCATCCAAAAGTGGGTCATTGGGCCGTCCCCTTGCACAGACTCCTTTGCATTCGCCCTCAGTCCTCCCCTTTTCTGGATCGACTCCGTCGCTTCTTCTTCCGGGGATGTTGAGTCGCCAGAGCTCACATTCCTCATTGCGCGAGCCTACCAGTTCTGGTTTGAAACCACCTCGGTCAGACTCTCCGCAGATTACGAACCCATAGCCATATCCCTCCCCTCCCCTCCCCTCCTCCCTTGTTTTTATTCCCCCTAATAATAAAAGAGACACTCTTGTAAGTCCATGCTTGATTGATATCATAGAATTTTTTTTGCATGTTTTCAAACACAGGGCTCAAATTGGTGGACAAGTATTCCTGATGTGACGACTCGAGCGTTGTTTGTGTTGGTGAGTGGAATACTTGACTCGCATGGAAGTCGAGGCGTGAGTGGGTAGGCGGACTGAGGTAGTGAGATAGTAAAAGGCGGTAAAAAAGAAAGAAAGGAAGGAGGAAAGAGGGTAGGTAAAGGAGGAAGGACAGAAAGGGAAAGAAAGAAAGAAAAGGAAAGATAGAAGAACGAAAAAAATGGTGAAAAAGTAAGAAGCAGGAGGAAAGGGAGGGGTATTAATACGGCCACAATGCTTTGTGGTTATGTCATTGGATAATTGAAAATTGATAAAAACGCGTTTGTCTTGGATGTCCACGCGAAAGATATCAAGAGCAGTCTCCCATTGGCTCTACCAAACGCGTCACTTGTTTTGTAACCCTCTTGTCTCCCCGATTCTGTTGAAAGTGTTCATTAGTTGTGACTCATGTGCTCCACTCACATCATTCTCTTTCGCTCCTTTCTTCCTCCTGAGCAAATGTCAGATAGTGTCCATCCATTATCAATGCTTTTGCGTATATCAAAGTAGCGAGAAGACAACCATATATTAAAGGCGACCTTGATCTTATTCCTACAAGCGACAGAGGTGATCAAAAATGAGGAACACGGGGGGAGAGAGATCAAGAAAATGGCATATACAAAAAAAACCACCAGTCCTCACCCTCTTTTCCTCACTTTTCTTGACGATCAGTGAGACGCACGCTCACTGAAGGAAGAGAGCGAAAAAAAAAAAAAAAAAAAAAAAAAAAAAAAAAAAAAAAAAAAAAAAAAAAAAAAAAAAAAAAAAAAAAGAGAAAGAAATAACCGCGCCGACACCGTTACATCAACACGCAGGGCAACGAGCGAAGAAAAGGAGAGACACAGCGGATGAACTGGAAAAAGTGTGTGTTAAAGTAGGATCAATAGGTAGCGACTCCTTACAGTTAATGATGATTTGATATTAATCAACCCATTGAACTGGTATTCAGGAACGGTTTTACTTCTGCTAGTCGGAAAATTAAGACACAAACGTGCTCATATAAAAAGTAAAGGGGTGGAGCCAGTAACCCGACTGTCTCCTTTTTCGCCAGACTAACAGACACAACACTTTCCCTCCTTCGCCAAGGCTTGTCTATCGAATCTCGCTCACCTAATTATTTTAGACGATCTTGCGTATGGATGGGTATATAGTCTATTTACTGGAGCCAGCCTGGTAGTCTAGTTTACACCCACCTCAATACCTTAATGTTGAAAACAATAATTCAATTAAGACAGAAAAAGTGCGCTAACAAACCAGTAATGCATAAAACGAGAGAGCGTTACGAGTAATCGTCGGGTGATACATTTTGAAGTGTACCGAAAGAAAAAAAAATCTGCCTTTTGAGTGTGTGGAGAATGTGAGAGATGGAAAAATGGTCAGCCTACCCAGGGGGAGGAGGGAAAGAGGGGGGGGGGGCAATGCAATTAGGAGAAAAGCGGTCTAACAGTTTGAGAGCTCACTAAAGTTAGTGTTGAGAGTATTTTGAGTGAGTAGTGTGATGGTGTGTTGGTAGTGTGGTGGCGATTACCCACGGGTAGAGTCAATTATGGTAAACAGTCCGTCTAGGCATGTGCTTGGCAATATAATTTGTTTTGTCTTTGTTCTTGTGTGTCCTGCGGTGGCAGGTTGTTGCGTTGTGCGTTTGTGATTTGCAGTTTATGGAACAGGAAGTAGACGGACCATCGTGATATCGATGTTATGTTCTTGGAAATCCATTTTTGTGTGTTTTTGTGTTTCTGGTTAATATGTGATGGCTGGTGATGGTTATGGGTCGATGGTCGATGTCTGTTGCGCGTTTGGCAAACAAACAAAACAAACAAACAAACAAACACATAAACAAGAGCAAAAGAAGACAGAACAAGAAATGAGCTGTTCAGGTTGGGTCAAGTAGGATAATAACATGAAGGAGGAGGAAGAGGGAGGCGAACGAAGGAACGAACGGCCGACCCCCAAGAAACGATCATGATGAGTAAGTGGACGATTGTTAATTAAGGTTGGAGCTTGTTTGAGTGGGTTTGAATGAATGAATGAATTTTATCCATACCGACCCAACCAGGTCAACTTTTTCGTCTTTCTTTGCTTCGTTGTTCTCTTTCTCTTTCTCTTTCTCTTTGTCTTTGTCTTTTTCTTCTTCTTCTTGTTCTTTTGTGCTTTCTTGGTTACAAACTAACAACAACTGGGCGCCAGTCTTTTGTGTAATGCGCATACGCTCAACAACAAAGAAAAAAAAAAAAAAAAAAAAAAAAAAAAGAAAGGTGAGAAGAGAATGCCCTGCCTCATGTATTTTTATGTCGAAGCGAATACACGCATGCACCTGTGCCTCAGCTCTTCATTCGCTATCCCATTTTCTCTTTTGGGGGGGTTGAAGTGGTCGTTCTACCTTCTGAAGTCTCTTTTAGTCTTTTAGTCTTTGGACAGCAGGCAGATATGCAAGATGAGACGATTAGAATTGGTCCTTGACTTGGGCTTGACTTGTTTGAATGCACCTTTTGAGTTGAACACCCGACAAGGTTTCGTTTCTTTTTCTTCTTTGCGCTTTCCCTCTCTTGTCTTTCCTGTCATTTCTTTTCTTCATCGTCGCCTCTTTTTCTTTGTCACTCCTTTTGTTTTTGTCTTCGTTCGTTAACAAAACAACTTACCTTTCTCCATCTCTTTTCTCCTTTTCTCGTTTCTCTTTTCCTCTCTGTAATATACCCTTTCTCCTGTTCCTCCTCGCACCAATCGAAGTTGCTTCTTTCACGAATCTTTCTTTTTATTTTATTTTCCTCCGACTTCACCTCCCTTTGTCTTTCCCGCCTTCTCCTCCTCCTCCTCCTCCTCTCACACGACCTCTCTTATACTTCAACCAAGCATACAATGGCCGCCTCCATCGACTCAACCGCCTATCTCACTCCACCTCACCAACGCCCCAGAAGAGCCGCTCCTCCCTCACCCTCAACCCTAGACTCATTGCGCTCAACTCTCTCTCAAGCCTCCCTCCATGAACCTCATTCAACAAGAGCTGCCTCGTCCTCAACAACTTCCCTCCCCAGTCTTCTCGCTCAAAGCCAACGTCAACGGACTACCAGAGACCAGTCGTCGTCGTCTTCTCCGTCCTTATTGTCGCCTTCTAGCAGAGAGTCGAATCGTTCTCAAAAAAGTCATCAGGCCCCTACTCCTCCTGTCAAGATGAGGTCCGAGGGAACCCTTGACATGAGCGGGTCAAGACCTTCTCATCCTACCTCAACCGGTCACAACCACCATAGTAATAGCAGCAGCACCAGGAACAAAAACTCTTCCCGCTCAACAGCTCCTCGGAGAACAAACTCAAACTTCTACAGTCAACAGAACAACAGCAGTAACAACCTCCTACACCAGGATTCAACAACTGACAAGGACAACCACTCGACCAAGCCTACCCTTCCTGTTTTACAGATATCGACCGACAAGTCCTGGTCAAGCGAATGGGCGCAAGGAGCGGTCGAGAACATGATGAAAGGTGGCGATGCCAAGGAACACAAGGACCACCAGGACGACTACGACGACGACGATGATGAGGACAGCTATTTTGGCGTTCTTGACAAGTACTGCAACTCGGACGACGACCCGACCTCTCCCTCGACGGCTTCGCCAACATCACCTTTCTCGGGGCGCAAGGACTTTTGGGCAGCCCAGCCTCCGACCCCTCCTGTCACCAGCTCCAGTCGTCGTCTTGACCGCCACCAACAACAACAGCGCGATCCCTTTGCGGTGCAATCGCCGAGCAGGAGAGCGGCCGCGCCCTTGAGGAACCCCCCTGCTCCTGCACAGCCCACAGACTTGACAGCCTCAACAACAAGCCTCTCCTCGCTTACCTCGTCAACGACCAACAGCGCCATGATGGCCGCCTCGGCAAAGTTCAGCAGTTATCTTCAATCAGGAGCAGCCCGGGGCAGTCGAGAATCTTTCACTCTCCACGACGCGTCATCGTCAACTGCCGTTGGTACCAGCAGCACACCCCGGTCGTACTCAAAGAGGCCAGTGCCCGTGCCCTCATCGTCTACGACGACGTTGTCTTCTACATCGAATTCAATCTCCACTTCTGCATCTCCAAGAGTCTCTGTCGCCTCGACCTCTACTCGGTCGTCTTTTCTTAGCCTAAACCACTCGACCCCAGACCTGCGCGATACAAGGCCTGAGCCGCCGCAAAAGGACAGCACGAGGCGAATGTTGGGAAGTGCTCACAACCACACCAACATCACAACGACCAATAACATTAACAACAACAACAACAACAATAGCCCCTATGCCAGTAACAATAACAACAACAGCAGCAGCGCCTCTCATTTGCCTCCCATGCTCGGAGACACTCACCTGTCTGATTCTTTGACGTCGTTTTCGGCCGTGGTCGAGGCATCGATGGAGCGACGGAGGAACGCCTCTGTTTCAAGTGGAAGCTCTTCGACCCTGGCGGACATCAACCCCTATGCAGACAATGCCACAGCAGGAGCAGCAGCATCATTATCAACGCCCAGCGGTAACTTGAGCAGCAACCATCACGGTAACAGCAATGACAGTACAGGACACGGCCACGGTACCAGCGGCAGCAGTAGCAACAAGAGCAGCGCGCGCCCTAGTCAGCTCAATTATTTAACTAACGGTCGATCAAAAGATCGAACTGGTAGTTCGAACCAGCATTTGTACCACCATCAAGGACAAAGCAACAGTGCCACCTCTCTCACTCGCGGTCAGCACCAGCAGAGTCAGAGCGAAGAGCAAGCACACTATCGACAACGGCACCAGCATCAACAACAGTCGAGCTCGTCGTCGTCACGACCTTACGATGGCAGCTCGATTTCTCAGTACTCTTCGTCTTCGCCTGCTCTTTACTCGCCCTCTACTAGCGGTGGCGGCACTACGCCTTCGGAGATGCTTGCTAATCGTCTTGACAGCAACCGGATGAGGTCTTACAGCCAAGGCTCCATCTCGACTACCTCGTCCACCACCAACAACAACTATAACAGCAACAGCAATTCGTACCAGTACCAGCACCAGCTGCAACAGAACCCACATCAACGACACTACGTTGCCGTCAAACCAGCGATCATGAAGACGCCGATTGCCCGCGCACGAGCCCGCGAAGCCAAGGGACCCCGTAAGGTTATTTTCGGAGACATGATCACCATCGTCACTATCGAGCGGCCCGAAACCCCACCCCCTCCCGTCTCCACCCCCGGCTCCGAAAAGGACAAGAAGAAGAAAGCCGCTGCAGCAGCCAAAAAAAAGGCAAAGAAGAACGGCGACAAGGCAGGACCTCACCCGGACCCGGAATACGACGAAGAGTACTACAACCAACCCTATACCCCTGTCCCTGCCGACGTCCTCGTCACCCAGGCGCCATGGATCGGCAACCCCAACTATGATGAGGAGAAACAAAACTCCAAGTTCTACTATGAAGACGATACGACCGATTACGAGTATGACGATTATGAGTACGAGGCACCGTTTGATATTCGGTCTGGACCTGGAGATGATGATGATGAGGACGAGGACGATGAGGATGAGGATGATGAGGATAGTGTGAAGGGTCGGGCTTGGGGCAATGGGATTGCTGGTGGTGGAGCCGCTGGTGCCAAGAAGAAGGGTGGCGGGATGTTCAAGTTCAAGAAAGCCGTTAACCGGCTCTTGCGCAACTAATTTTGTGTTGACTTTCACCCCTCGGCCCCACCCTTTGACTTTCGCGTGAATACCCCCAATAAACCATACCATACCATACCATACCATTTGAGGTACTCTTTGTTTCATGAACGAGCAACTTGATTTGGCAATTTTCGGTTTATTAATTCTCGCAATATGCGATAGGGGATTCAAGCCAATGGGAGAAGAAAAGAAGGTGGTTGCTTTGTCGGGAGTGTGCTTTTGGTTGACACAGGTTGCTATGGGATAACGATGGGATGGTGGATGGGCCAACGACGACGATGGGAACTATGGCTGATTTGCATATGGATATGCATGGTATGATCTGTCAAAAATGAAAGTGTCAAAAGTAGAGGAAGCGCGGCGGAAATGAAAAAATGGTAAGCTGGGAAGGGAGGAACTCAGGAATAGAAAACGGAAAGAAAAAAAAAATACTAATCAATTGAAGGGGAGAGGAGAGGGGGGAGGGATGTTGGGGAAGTGGGAAGAAAGGAAGTGCAGAAGAAAAAAAAGAAAAAGTAATAAGGTGTGCTGTATGGGTATTCGATATTGTTGTTTGTGTTGTATTGTATTGTTTCCTTTCCGCCTCATGCAGCTCCGTCCTTCTTATCACCGTCACCATCAACTGCTTCCTCCAGCCCATGCAACAACTTATCGAGTGCCCCTTGGTTATGCTCCTTTAGCTCTCGATCCTTCTCCTCTTTCCGACGTCTGAGTTCCTCCAGGGCCGCGGCCTGTTTCGCCATTCGGATGGCCGCCTCGGTGGCGGACGTGGCCGAGATCTTGGACAGTTTGTATTCGACCGCGGCCGGCGTGTCTGAACATCGCGTCGTCGTGCCTGCGGTCATCGTCGTGCTGGAATCAACGTTGGTAGCATTGTCATCATCGTGGCATGTCTCTACAATGGCGTTGGTGCTTCGTTGTGATGACAGGGAGGCTGCAGAGGCTGCTGCTGCGCTGGCGGCGGGGTAGGGGAGAGGGTATCGCGTTGCTCCTCCTCGTGGTGGCGGACCTGTCGTGGATGTAGATGTAATTGGGTTGGTGATGGTGGCCCAGGAGTGTTCACTGTCGCGATCATCGTCGCATGAACAGATTTGTTCGAGTGAGAGACCTGCTAGCGCCTGGGCGATATGAAGACCACATCCTACGGAAACAAAAGGGACATGATGGAAAGATGGAGATATTTTTTTTTTTTTTTTTTTTTGGTTTCGAGTTAATAAAACTCTGGCTGCTGATTTTTTTTTTTTTTTTTTGTAGGTTAAATACAGGAGTAGCGTGCATGTTGGGTTGCCAATGGTAAATGAAAGAGGATAGGGGTGCAAGTAGGTCAAGAAGAGGGTATGGAGCTTACCTTCCCATGTGAACTTTCCACAATCGTGACAGACAACTCGGTGGCACATTGATATGATGAGTGTTGGAAAAAAAAAGGGGGAGGTGAAAAAAAAACGAGGTGAGATTATGCCGAGGTCGATTGAATGTTGGATGGTTAATGAGTTGAAGGGTGATGGGTGATGAAGTTGTAGTAAGAGGTTATTGTTATGGATGAATAATCGAATAAGGAAAGAGAAGAAAAAAGAAAATGAAAAAAAAAGAAGTGTGAAAGGAGAAGGAAAAAAAAGTCCATGCGGTGTGTGATGACCAAGGGCCACACCCACGTTCCCTACTTCGGTTTTTTATTTTCTTTAATTCCAGGCAAAGTCCGAACTTTCTGTTTATTTCCTGTTTCTTTAGGGGAAGTCGGGTTTTTGATGAACAAAAAAAAGTGCAAAAGGGGAAAGACACTCATACAAACAACAAACAAGACCAAGATGAGAGCATGGTCATCTCGGAGCTTTAAAAAGGAGAGTCGGTTGGGAAAGTGGGTCGGAGGAGGACAATTGATCGAAGACACAAGGGCAGAGAAGGTAGAAAATGGTTCTCTTCAGCTTTCCAACTTTCACGGCCTCGAACTCGCTTTCTCCTGTTCTTCTCGTTTATGTCTATGGGACATTCCAGGCCCGTAAAAGTAGGCCTTTCACATAATCTTTCGTCATACCCTTTTTAAAACTCACCACCCCTTTGCATCTATCCCATCTCCTTTCGTCCTTCCACTAGCCGAGATTAATCTTCAAAGGAAAGCTCAGGCAATTTTTTTGTCCATATGCACCTCTCATCGACAAAACAAGGCATGGTGACAGACGGACCCTGTTTTGACACGTCGTTCAATTCGACCGAACACTCCAATTTGAGCCGCCAAGAGGGAAGGGAAGCAAGTGTTGGCTTTAGGAGTACAGGGCCAGTCCACTCCACAGTCAACGCCCCATGGTAACTCAGCTGGAGCTGAAGCTGCAAGGTCTCAAAACTGAACCTGTGAAAGAGCATTGACCCATATCCATGGTCCGCTCCGACGACGCGAGGCTTGGTAGCCGTGTATGGTTGAATGGTGGGTGTCCCGGGATAGAATGGCATTGTAGAAAGAATGGACTGGGTTACGTTTCAACCCTTCGTCCTGTTCTAAATCAACGAAGAATAATGTCAATCACTCAATTGCATGCTAGTTGTAGTGATCAAGTATGGCGATAATGGGGTGACCATCGGTGACAGCGGGAGAAGTGGGAAGGCGAGCACCGAGATTTTGATCCTCCAAAACGCCACTTTCCTGACACATTTTATCCCTTCACTTCTAACGAACGCCACCATTTTCATATCAGAAATGACAATTCATTCATACTACAACAGCACAATTTTTTTTTTTTTTTTTTTTTTGCCTGTATTTATTTCTATGGTCTAATTGGCGCCAGGCATGGCTTTTTTGTATTATTTTTGTCATATGAATTATTACTCATGTCAAGTATGTTACTCAGTTTTCTCCTTGTTGAGGACGGCATCCAAAACCCTCTCTTTCTCTGCAGGCTCCATAGGAAGAGTCTTTCCTCCGCCACCCTCAAGCATGGCAAAGACCCTATCGACGGCGTGCTCAATGGGGTGATCAAACATGATGGGCAATGCCGGCACAACCATAAGACCGAGAGCGGTAGGTCCCCACTTCTTCAATGTGACGTTGGCGCTGTTTTTGAAAAGCTTTCCTGATTGGTGAACGACAGTGTGGATCGTAATAGCGGGCTAAGAGCGATTATGCAATAAAAAAAAGAGAGAACGGCATGAGTATTTTGAAATCCTTTGTGTTTCTTCTCCACTCCTGAAGTCCAACAGTCCCGATCAGATAACAATGCAAGGAGACGTACCATGAGCAAAGAGGCGAGACCCTGGAAAATACCACGCTTCAAGACCTAGATATCCATGAAATAGAAATGAACAAGGTGTTGAGTAACAAAATGCACATGTATGGTACTGAAGAGGTGTAATGCCAAGCTGATTGAGTTCTATCCTGCTTGCACTTACGGTCATTCCGACGACATCGTTGGGTGCTCCTGCGATCTTGGCCTTGTATCCCTCGTATGCGACATCAAATCCAACGTATGCAAATGAGACTATTATCGATCAATAAAATAGGAAGGTCAATTGGTGCACGTTATCTAATCTGACTAGATCCATGAGCTAGTAATGATGCGATCTACAACAGCTCTGAAGCTGCAGCAACAAGTAACAACAAGCAAAGTGATAAAAGGCGAATAGCGATGTTGAAGTAGAGGTAGAAACTTACCACCGTACATAGCATTGACAAAGAGGGGAGCGGTGACGGGACGGAAGGCCTCGCCGACATCGGAAGAGTAGGCGAGATAGCGGGAGGAGGCGATGAAGAGGGACTTATAACGGGCGAGGTAGGCGAGGTAACGGGCGTTTGTCTCGACAGTGTCGATCTCTCCTGACTGAAGGTCATGGACTTCCTGCTTGACCTCCTGAGTGATCTTTGTGGAGATGGGGGCGTCCTGTGATGATGGTGCTGCACTCATGGCTGTTGTATTATTGTATTAGTGGTTGAAAGGGGAGAGGTGTTGATGTTGATGTGGAATGAAGAGAGGAGATGAGAGACAAAAAGTTTTTCTTTTTATGCGAGGCCACTGATAACGAAAAGCAGCGGGGGTTCTATGGTTGGTTGGCTAACAGGTGAAAGATGACATGCACGGTGCTAGAAAAGGAAATTATCTAGATCCCAAGCTTTTTTTTTTATATCTTTTTTTCCTTTTGCTGTAAGTCGGTGAGCACAACAACCAGTCTTCTTTGCCCCACCCGGAAGAACAACGTTACCGAGCAATGGTCCACCAGATCCGTCATCCCGTTCTGCTACGAAACAACCATTCTCCTGGTTTTTGGTCTTTTGGATCCCTTTTTGAGTTTGGGTCGGGCTAGGTCAAATAGCAACGAAGGCTGCACATTCTTTCACATCGTCGAATAGTCGAATGTCACTCTGTCCAGTGTCAGTGGTCCATATATATTAAGGGGTGTGGTCCCCTAGTCTCCCATTTCCTCTCCTCTGAGTCCCTGACGCACTCGTCTCAAACCTCATCACTTCCCCTCCAACGGTCGTTCGCGTTCTTTTGTCATGGCGTCCATCAGAAGACAGCAGCCAGGCATATCCAGGACGGACTTGGATTCACAAGCTACATCAGCATCAACAGCAACAACCTCAAATGCAACAACCACGCATCGCTCTGTCAATGTCCAAAAGATCACCAACCTCTCCAAGCAACTCACTTCCTCGTCTTCAACTGCCAGCAACGCCACCAATGGCCGTAACCTCAGCCTCGCGCAGCTGTGGTCTCAATGCGCCTCGCCAGTCGCTTATACTTCTTCAGTCGCCACAGGAGTCATGATTGATTTGGTCCGCAAGGATACATTGGACTGGAACGAGGCTCTCCAGGGATTCGAGAACGCGCTGTCGACAGCCCAAGGCCAGGCTCTCGTCAACATGATCCATTCCCTGAGCGACCTTCTCATCTCTGCCGCCGAGATGGCTTCGGGTTCCGTTAAGTCAAAGACCCACATCAGCAAGAGCGTCTTCGCGATCAAGAACAATCGACACCCATTCATCGCCCTTATCTTGACAAACTCTCAAGTGGAGTCGGTTCTTTTCACAGAGATGGACAGGATTCTGGACCACATCCCTGACTCGCCGCAGTATCGGATTGCCGCCTTTGATATTCTGTCTCCTTTCCTGGATTTTTGTCTTCTGGATCGCCTTGAACGAACTCTCATTGCCTCAAGTTCTACCGTTCTGTGGATCTCAAAGACATTGAACACCTCCATTTACGACGAGGACCTCAGGCCATTTGTCACACACCTCCTGGATTACCTATGCTCAGTCCCCACTCGATTCCCTCTCGACCGATCACAGCCAAGCGCCACACTACAATCATCCCTCCGGACACTGGTCGACTTTTACTGTCTGCCCTCAACGCAATTGGCCCTGGATTCTGTGTACAAAGCAGAGTTTGGTGGACGGATATTGATGGCACTTCTCTCCTGGATGGCAGACTTGAAACGATATGGGCTCCCTACCTTCCCTCTGATGCTGACAGCTCAGGCGCTTTTCAGGAGCAGGAAAGGCTACACAGCACCCTCCTTGTCGTTCAACACCCTTTGGCCGCTCCTTTCGTTCCTGCTGATGAACTCCCCTACAGTGGATGAGCAGCGTGTTTTGGTCAGCTGGATGCATGCAGTCTTGACGACGACCGAGGAGCACGTGGAAGCCATGATCACCAACCTCGCCTTCTTACCCATCTTTCAGGTCATGGGCGAGTCGCAATCGGAGGATATCAGCAAGAAGTGCGCCGACATCTTGCAAAAGCTGGAATCCATCCCCAAGACAACTAACACGACCTTGGTGACGGAGATTGAGCTCAGGGCCACCTCGGGTGTGGCTGCTATGATTCAGACGGACGTGGCTCACTTGCGCCGCGATTGGAGTGTTACCGAAGACGAGCAGAATATGGACGAGGAACAGGCAGATGCAGGAGAGACGTTGTTCTCGCTAGGCGACGACGACACATTCGCCAGCTTGATTTTGACGACCTACATGTTCCATCCGGACGAGAGCAAACGAATCGATGCCATGACACGACAGGCGCAGGTGGAAGAAGGTCGACTGGTCACCCTTGTCCTTTTCATATACGTGCTCAGAGTCGACTCGTCGCCTTTGGTCAAGCTGCACTTGCTTCAAGAGGTGATTCCGTCCCTGGTCACCTCCAAGGATGAGATGGTCACGGCTAAGGTTCTGCGCACTATCTTGACACTCATCCACGGCGTCCCTAACGCTCCCTCTGGCGCCAAGATCATGAATACTCATATGGGTGCTGTAGGCGTCAGGATCCTATTCTTGATATGGAAGCGTCAACCTCGTGTCTGGAAGACTCTCCGCCATGTCATTCACAGCTGGGTTGAGAGTCGGCCCCGACTTTTCAAGACCCCTTTGAAGGGCGAGCCTGAATACGACATGGAAGTTGCCGTCCTTGCCACCATTAGGTAAATTCTATTTATTGTCGCTTTTATTGTGTTTTGCCAAGGCTGTCATGTTATACAATTCTAACGATCGCCATGATGTTTTTATTAAATAGGGACATTTGTGCATACGATGCAGCAGGATATGCCGAGGTTCTCATCCCGTTTTTGGCTAACCTACTCGGCTCTGTCGAGCTCTACGCCTCATCGATATGCACCATCATCGAGACCATGAACCTCACTGTCGAGGCGCAAGTCGTTGAGCCGCGAGCTGGTAAGTTTTAATCTCTGTCACGTCTTTTCAGTATGAACGATTTCTCCTAAGACCTTTAACGACCCATACCAATCGGGTACTTTCTCAATCATCTAGCTTGGAATGTTTTGCTTTGCCATGTCGGCGAACATGCGTCGAAGACTATGCACCCAGGAATGCTGCAGGAAATGTGCGTCTTTTACGGTATTGTTGGATCCCGGAGTGAAGGTAAGCGCCGGTCCGTGGCCAATACTGTGGTATGTGAGACTGGCTGCCTTAGCATTGTGGAAGCTAACAGCTTTGTGCTTGACGTGAATAGATACCCAGGTGTACTTGGATCTGCGGGAGGCTGTATTAATCAATTACATTCAGCCGCTTTTGACCTCGGAGGATCCCGAAGTCCTGGCGGCGGCATTGAAGGCACTAGGTTGCTTTACAGCTCCTGAAATCGCATCGGTTCTGCCCACGGAGTCTCCTTCGCGTTACATCCGAGAGAAGGTCCTCGAGGCGAACGATACCTTGGTTCTGGACGAGTACTCATTCATCTTGGAGAAGTTGGTCCGCTTTGAGTTGTCCAACATGCGACGCGGACTGTTCAAGGAGGCTGGATCAAAGAAGGTTGTCGACTCTGCCTCGGGAACCCAGGAGCTCGACAGACTTCAGGGTGTGCTCTCGGTCGTTGCTGGCAACATTCTTCAAAAATGGCAGTCGGGAGATGTCAACCCGGGTCTTCGTATCGGATACGCACTCTCGAGTCTGCTTTGCTCGGCCGTGGTTGAGAAGCCTGCTGATGGGGTCAGCGAGGATGGAACCGCAGAGGCTATTCGGGCTAGGCAGGGTTACAGGAATGTGATGACAGCGGTCAAGGATGTTGCGCTGACTGATCATTTGATCGGACGTATTTCGGCATTGGAGGGATGGACAGCACTTTTCGACAATATGTGGGTGCCTAATGATGATGTTCAGACTCAGATGATTGCCGAGATCCTCATTGCGGACCTCTATAAGAAGATAACGGATGGATACGTTCCCGCCCACTGCGCCAATGCTCTCTTTGCCATCACAGGTAAGTCCGTCGCTATACATGTTTACTTGCTGTTGGCCTTTTCCTCTGGCCACAACTCAACAACTAACGCTTCGTCTACATTCGATGAACTCAGGCCTTATTTTGTCATTGCATCGCCATGCGCACCCTGCTTCGACAGTTCAGAGCTCAGTGCTTGCCAAGCAGCTCCTCCAAAACTTTGTCCGACCTGAGACTATGTCTGATGTCGGCGGGAGCGACGAAGTTCAATTTGCGGTCCTGGTGTCTTTGAGCTTCATCACCCCTTTGGCTGCCGTCGACGAGAAGCTGGTCGCTTCGGTCCTTGGCGTCTTTACCGACTCTCTGGATGAGGACGCCGTCAGCTCTATCTCCTCGAGGTACGGTTCCCCTGCATATCTTTATCACTTGGCCGGGACAGTAAGTCTGCACTTGAGAACTCACTCCAAACCCTGTTGTCTTTTATTTTTTTATTTTTAGCGATATCACGAGCTGGGCTAGTTTCGGCGTAGGCTGGGCGTTCTGCAACCTACTGGCAGGGCTTGTGGGCTCACCCACGAAGACAGCCGAGTTGAACGCAATCTGCAACGACACCCTCCTCCGTCTACTGACCATATTTGAGCTCAACACGGCATCGTTTGCCTTGACCTTGGGTCTCTTAATGGCCTTCCCCAGACTCTCAGTGGCCATTGCTTCTTCAGCCACACCTGGAAGCGGGAATGGGCAAGAGAGAGATGATGCGGCGGCTATTCAAAAGATCAAGGCGATGGCGAGACAGGATTTGGAGAAGTTTGTGGATAACCAGCAGCAACCTTTGTCTGCACAGAAGCTGGCCAGGCTCTTGGGTGCTCCCTGGGTTCTGGCGTTTTCGGATAGGACTGATGCTTCGCCTGAGGAGCGGCAAGATGATACGGGACTGTTGGATCGCGCCCTCCTTGCTGCCACTGGACGCGTAAGTGAAACAATAGGTCGTCTGATTTTTTTTTATGGTTGTTATGCGATCATTCGTGGGATTGCGCGCTCATACCTTCGCCATCTTTTTGACTTTGTGAACTGAAATAGCGCGATCTGCAGCCGCAGTTGGTTCATTTCACGGTCCCCTTCTGCCATATGATCCACACCAACCTGGACGTCCGCAACCCAGCCTCGAGCGAAATCTCGCTCCTCACCGGCAGGGTCCACTCGCTTGTCAACCTCATCCGGATCACACCCACCTCTGCCGCTCGACACACTGCAGTCATTGCTCTTGGCTCACTCTTTGGAATCGACTGGTGTCAGGGCCCAACTGTTACTTCAGTTGGAAACCATGGTCTATTCTCATACCTCACGAGTTCCACCAACCCTACTGCCATGGCGTCCGTCACCAACTCTGCACTGTCGACGTTGATTGAGTTGAGTGGACTCTTTATTTCCATTGCCGCCGGTGCGGGTGTGGGCGATGCTACAACGGGAACTGGTACCGCCGCAGTTTTCGCAACTGTCCTTCCAAGCTCCAAGGTCACACCTAACCCCAAATCGATGTTGATGCTCCAGGATCTCAAGGCTGGACGCCTCTCAGCCATGGTGCTCGGTCACATCGCCTGCCATCTTCAACGCCTAGGCCAAGTCGACACAGGAAAAGTAATCGGCACCAGCAGTGAGCCCAAGGACTATGCTCGCCTGCCCGTCTCGACCTCCTGGTTACGCGCGCTGTGGGATGGGCTTTGGGAGCCCCTTCAGATGGGCACTGCACAGCGGGCACTCAAGAACTACGCCAAGAGTTTGGAATTGCTGCTGTATACGGTTCACAGTTTACCGACGCCCTTGCCGGCGGTCAATTGGTTCCCGTTGTTGACGCAATTGATGACTTTTGAGCCTTCTTTGATGGCGTCTGCGGTTCTGATGGCTTCGAAGCATGCAACGACGTCGACGTCATTGATGGAGTTTTTGATTATGAGCCTATCTAACTTTAAGGCCAAGGATGAGTCCCGGGTCAACAGTGCTGATGCCTTCTCCGCAGAGGAGCTGTTTGTGGGTGAGGAGGGGCTTGGAAGGATCTTGACACTGGGTGGGTTGCCACTGTTGGTCCAGGGCGAAGATCAAGCGTTGGCGGAATTGGATAAAGTCCGTGGTTTGGATGGGTTGGCCAAGAAGGTCACCTTGCCAGGGTCGCGTGTTGTGGATTTGGTCGAGAAGCTTTTCAGGGTTTTGTTCTTTAATGCCGATGGCACGATCAAGACTGAGGAGGATCCAGAGCTAGAGGTCTTGCAGTTGGTGTTCTTGGATACTTTGAGTCATCATATGCATCGGCCTCGCTCGTCTGCTGGACCTAATCGCACTCGATTGTCGAATCAGCCTGCCTTGTCCGATGATGCCAAGGAACTGTTGGGCGAGCTGCGTGCGGTGGTGTTGAGGGTGTTCTATCAGCTCTCGTTCACTCGCTTCTTGACAGGACAGCGCGTCTTGCGTCGATTGGCCGATCTGTCGTTGATGTCTATCTCACACCTGGATGCTGCTCAGTTGAACCTGTCGGGATCTGTGGTCGACCAGCCAGATGCCGGGGCACGCGTTCTCAAAGAGGCTATCGGTATCGCATCCTTGTACCGAGCTGGATACCTGACCTCCCAACAAGAAGGTCGCCTGACCCAGGTCGCCCAATCTGCGTTACTGATCCTCTGCCGTGACTCTTATGAGGAGGCTCTCCATGAGTCCACCAACAGACGCCTTGCAGAGTCGGCAATTTCAGTTCTCCTCTACGCCATGAACGCCGGCATCGGCGAGAGACCTACCAACGAGCCCATCACAGAAGCTCAGCAGCGCAAGACAAGCACCTTACGATTGACATGGCTCCAACGGATCTTAGACCTGCTTGTTTTATTGTCGAGCCAGTCGAAAGTCTACACCAACGGGCTGACGCTGTTGCTTGGCGGTGCCGTCCTGTTGTGGTGGGAGGATCCTACAGAGTGCAGCTCTGCTCTTCAGACATTTGGCTTTGCTCCTGTTTCAGCAACCTCAGAAGGTCACGGCGCTGCAGGTCGTGGAGATGATGCAGAGGCATTGCTGCTGTCGATGGCGGACGATCACGATCATCAGCAGGATAGTGGCTCAAGTGCGGCACTCAGCATGGACGACAATATTTTGGAGGATGATATGTTCGAGCAGTGGCATTGTCGGTTCCAGCAGAGCGTGTCTGTAGTCATTGCCAACAACGACAACGACGGCGAGCACGGATACCGTCATCGGGCAGTATCGGACCGCCTATCGTTGATTTTGCCCGATATTATCATGACAGCTCGCGCCGGGGTGACCGTGTCGGCTGGGGCGGCGAATGACAACCAGATTGCTAGTCGACTGCTGAGAATGGCGCTGGATCCTCAGATGGGCGCTTCGCAACGACAGTTCCTAGTAGTTTTGCTCCGTCGTATGGAAGAACTGGTCCCCATCGGTCAAGGCTGGGTCTTGAAATAAACTCCGCGAAAGGCGCATGGTGCATGGCCCTCGCCTATTCTGACATGAAGGGTTGTGTACTTTTATTTGTAAAGCATTCTCAAGAAATAAATGATGGGTACGCTTCCTGAGCTCTAATGCCTCTTTGAACGGCTGGATCCTTGAGTTGAAGGCGTCACCTTTTGACCCACAGTCGCAGTCTTCTTGGCCGTGCTGTTGCTGATACCATTATTGCGAAGGATAAAGTAATCCAAGAAATCAGCCTTGTCCTTGACATTCAACCCCAGCTTCCGGAACCGCGTCATCCGTCCCATCAAGTTAATCATCACACTCCCCAGGCTATCCTCTTCCACAGGCTCAACGACACCAATAGCCGCACCAGAAGGGGTGCTCGAAAGTCCCTCAATCGCCGAGAAGTGAGCGTTAGAGGGTGACTCCTCCTGGGCCAGGGTTTTAACCGAGAGCGTGTTGTAAAACTGTGCGCAAGTGCGGAACAAATGTCCGAATCGATAAGAGTTGTCCAGACCGACGGTGAAGGTAGGCGCAAACTTCTGATAGTCGTATTTGAGGGCCATGATCCGGATCTCGATCGACGTCTCGGGGACTGACCAGCCCTTGAAAATTGGGACAAACTTGAGGATTGCGCGGTTGTTGGTCGTTGTTCCCTAGATTTCACAAACAGATACACCGTGTGAGCTCAGGAGAACTTTTCGTCATGAATTCAAGGTTCCACTTCCTATATTCTGTCTTTTTCAGTTGTGAGCTTTACCTCGGGGAAGATGACAACGGGTCCTGAGCCACTCTTGTGTATATCCTTGACAAAGTCCAGCAAAGGGAAAGTCTCAACGCCCTCGGGTGGCGACAACTCGGGGTAACTTCCAGCTTGGCGCAATGCCTCCCAGAGAGTGATCTGGCGAACGGTCAATGTAGTCGAATACATTTGCGTGAAGACAGGGTCGTATCTATGCATTATTAGATTGTTCAACATATGGATTTCTTGTAAGAAAACAGCGATCCTGAATGTATTTGTCACATGATAACATACATTCATGCACTGAATCGTTTACCTGAAGGCGAGGTACAGAATGTCGATGTACGAAGACCAATTGCTGACAATAAGCTCTCCTGAAGGGGATGCTCTCCTGCTGGGCGCCTGCGCTCTGCTTCCTGCTCCAGAACGTCTATCAAAATCAAAATGACATGAAATGAAAGGCGTTAAAATAACTCTTCCGAGATTTGAGAATATAACTTTCGAAACAACTATTCGATCTCCATGGTTCATACCCCCGCCTCAAGGTGACCGTCTCGTTCTTGATCCAGAAGAATCCCAACAAGACGAGGATCGCGCGGATAAAAATGGCAGAGACCAAGCGATGATAGATTTTGTGTAGTGGAGCCACTGGTTTCTAACGGTCGGATAATGCAGTTAAAATATAGCAAGGTGTGAGTGGATCAAATCGTCATTCACATGCCATTACGTGGCACTGGGCGACAGGACCAATTTCATTGGGACAATTAACTCTCAACTTACAAAAAGAAGCCCCACAGTCTCGAGCAACAAAAAGGCGAGCAACAAGATGCTGACCAAGATCAACTTGACGACTCCTGTTACTGGCTTGACGATCATCAAGACCGCGGTGAAGACCTTTTGGATAGGCGAGTGGTCGGCATTGGCTGGCTGAAAGATTGTGTGAATAAATCAAGAGTAGACGCGGAGACGTTAGGTGTGGCTGCTGGGTGCTATCTGTTCTAAATTCCATGTTTGTCCTTCGTTATGCTGTTATCGATAGGATGTAAAGTTAAGTCTTACCACTGGTGGCAAGAAGGGTTGGATACCAGTGCCTTGGTCCTAGAAAGACGTGGTTGTGACAAGTGTTGATGGCGACGAAGAGTCAGTCCCTGGTTGGGTGATGAAGATTGTAGTTTATGATGCGATGTCTAGTTTCCTAGGTGTCTTTATTCCCGAGATTTTAATAATGGACTTGCCCTCCATCGCGAGAATTTCTCCATGTCGGTGGGTGTGTCTTGATGGTGGTGGAGTGGTCTGACGAAAAGTGAAAGAAAGAGAAAGCGGAACAAAAGCTGTAAGGAGATGGGCATTTTGTACTCATTATCTCAAGCTGACCCAACTAACACGTGACACACGTCAACGACTCGTAGACTAGGGACGCGATTTACATTTCCTCCTCTCCTTTTCTTCACTTCGCCAAGTCTCCTCCAACACACACCATTCACGCGCACACAACAAAACGCAACCTCCTCTTCTCTCACTTCCAGCCTGCTACTAAAATCAACTCTACCATCCACTGAACCCCACCCAACTTCTACGATAATGCAGGGAGCTACTCTCTCCACTCAAACTACTGCCGACCAGAGTCCCGGTCAGCAACGTGACCCAGGTGAAGCTTTCGCCGCCATGACCTCGAAAAACTCGAACACTCTCGAGCACCACGCAACCATTGCTGAAGCTGTCGAAGGTGCCTCAGCCCCAGCCCCTCCTCCCCAGTACCAACAGAAGCCGGCCTCCGGCAGACCTGGGTCCAACAATAACACGCGTTTGATTCCTCCCCAGATCGTCGCTCCAACCAACCCCGAGGCGGCTCCAAAGTCCCACGGCTCCAAGACCGCCACCGAGGAGTTCATCGAGATGAAGTACAACCTTCAGAATGTCACTTTGAGCATGGAGCGTCTCGGTATTGCTCTAGTCGAGGCCAACCTGTTGTCTGCCCAAGAGGCTTCTGTCGAGTCGATCAAGCAGTCGATCAACGACCTGCTGCACACTGGCAAGGACCACCCTGTCCGAAACCCTTTCCGCGCGAGAGCTCCCAAGACCGGAGCTCGCAAGTTTCCTCGCCCCTATCCTTTTCGCAAGACTTGGAGTAACAAGGTAACGAGCAAGCTAACATCGTCGATACTGCATAAGCTTTGTTCTTTTTGCTGACCCGCATGTGACGAAATCAACACAACCATTGATCGGTGGCATTGTGCTTAATCAGTTGTATGTACTGCATTTCTGTTACTGATCTGATCAGCTCCTGGAGCCTTTCAACCTGACGCCACTCGAGTCCCTTAACAAGGTCGAACTCAAGGAAAGCACCTTGAAGTGCATGGAGGCTGACGGGTACGTGTCAGCTTCAACTATGTGATGATTGGCGATACAATGAGGCGTTCTATGATAGAGTAGGTCGCATGGATTGATAAAACATTCTGACCTCCTCTCACATTCTCTTCTATCATCTTGACTCGAACATAACAGACTTTCCATCGAAAACTCGGGTTACGTCGCGAAAAACATCCTGGGCCCACTTGTCAATGGTGAGCTCGTCAAGCTACTACAAAAAGTCTATTCTTTATCGTTGTAAATGGAATTACTTGCTTGTCAGTAGCTATTCACAACTGACCTCTCGCTCTTTTTCACATATCTCGCGCAAGTAGGCGACGATGCGACGCTTCAGCTGCGAGGCAACAAGCTGCAGAACTTTCTATTCTACACGATCGTTGATGTGCTCGACAGTGCGACGCCAGAGACCCAAATCGTGATCCTGGTCAACCGTGTCTCGGTTCGAAGCTCTCAGATGTTCGTAGAGTCGCTCAAGACGCACCTTGATCAAGCAGAATTGAAGGTCGATCTGCATATCGTGCCTGAGGACAAGACCTTGGATCTTACCCTACTTGCCAAGAGCACCCCTAACAAGCCTACCGTTTTCGTGAGCGCTCCCTCGACGTTTACTCGAATGAAGGAGGCCGGCGTGATCCACCCCAAGAACGTCCACATTCTGGTGATTTACGAAGCTGAGTACGTCCTTCAAACCAACTCCAACATCGAGACGATCAAGATGGCGTTGACGGATTTCGATGTCTGCCAGGTGATACTCGCCTGCCAGCACGGCACGACGGACGTGATCAAGGCCGAGGAGCAGTTCAACTTTACCGACGACAAGATCACCTTCAGCGAGGACTACACCAACCTCCACTTGTCTCATCACAAGTACTTTGTTGGAAACGGCAAGAGTGACGAGTACTTGAAGAAAGCGGTCGAGCTCGGCAAGACGCAGACAATTGTTGTTGTCTGCCATGACGGACAGGAGGCGGCTAAAATGAGAGAACAACTGAAGAATGATGTTGAGCTTGTGAGTTGACTCACTGCTGTTACTTCTTCGACGGTAGTCTGTGTACTCTGTTTTGCATATGAGAACATGCCTAATCATGGTGTCCACCATTTGTATTGCCCGGCATAGCTCGTTACGTCCCGCGCTTCTGATGCCAAGGCTGAAGCTGGCGGAGTGGTTGGTGGACTGTTTGTGACCTCTCTCTCCTCGGCTCAAGTCCTCGAGGGCACCCCTCACACTCCTGTTCGATGGATCCTGAACCTTGCTGGCACTACCCTGACGACTGATGGCTACCTGCGAATGTAAGTATCACGCTCTATGGATTGCGTTGAATATGTGCTCACTTAGCTTCTTGGTAGAAACGCTTTTGTAGTTACGTTGGAATTGCTCCTCGCTCACGAAGTTATGTTTCGCGTTTTGCTTCCTCTCTAGGCTGGGCGCATACATGGACTTTGGCGAGGAGTGCACGGTTCTCTCCAAGGTCGGATCCCCCAGCGCTCTGAAGGAGTTGGAGGAGTTTGGCGTTGAGTTTGAGGTCATCTCCGACGATTTCAAGCTCTGAGCGTCGTTCGTCCACTAGCTTTGCGACCTGCCAATTTTTTCTCGTTCGCCACCGACCGAGAGCTCTCTTTGTTGCTAACGTCGCTTTTCTATACTTTCTGACCGCTTTCCGGAACCTTCCTAGTTTCAACACACACGCAATATCTCTTTTTTCCTTCTCCCTCCCTAGCCTTGGGCTAACGCTTGCAGCAAACATGTTGCCAACTCTAGTTACTTTGTCATACTTTGCGTGCACACCTTTGCAAATAAAAAGAAAAATGGTCACGTTATCCCACACCTACGCTACGGATTTGAACTCTATGCCGTCGTTGTCTGACATTGATGCAACACCTTTTTTAACCATCAACCACCCAAACCAACGAAACACAAATGAATAGGAAACGAGCCCTTGGAGCCAAAGCATACACTGAGCGCCTAAAAGCAACAAATGCAAGTTGAGCCCCTCCAAGAACGAAATGAACCAACCCACAGAAGGAATGGACTGACGATGCAGTTTCCTCCATTCCCTAACCTTGTACTACTTCACAACATATCGCCCTTCCTTCTCCTGTTCTCGTCTTACTCTCGTGTTATCAATGACACTTTTTTTTCCTTCTTCTATTAGGAGTCATACCAGCGAGTTGGGCAGTCGATCTCTGACAACCAGTTAGAACAGCTCCAAAGCCAACTGGACACGTTCAGATCTAATCTTGAGAACTTTGCACGAAACCATCGCAAGGATATCCAGAAGGACCCGGTTTTTCGTATGCACTTTCAAAAGATGTGCGGCAACATTGGAGTCGACCCTTTGGCCTGTAAGCGTCCTTGCTTTTAGTGAAACTTATAATTCCATGATACGTCGCTTAAGGATCCCCAAGGTTCTCGTTGCTAACATGACCTCAATTTTTTGCCACACCTCCTTCATTAGCGAGCAAGGGTGTATGGGGCGAGCTGTTGGGGGTTGGAGACTTTTATTACGAGCTAGGGATTCAAATCATTGACGTCTGTCTATCCACACGAGCCCTAAACGGTGGCCTCATGGAGCTCTCAGAAGTCAAAAGACGCGTGGAACGGATGCGTGGATTACGGGATCCCACCCACTCTACCAACAAGCCCTTACCTAACATCCCCTACAACAGCAACAGCCATATCAACAACCTTGCCAACAAGTGGGCGACTATGACGAACAAGGATAGCAATGGAATGGAAGTGACGGAGGATGATGTGTTGAGGTCGATAAAGACTTTGGCGCCCTTGGGGAGTGGGTTCCAGGTGTTGCAGATTGGAGAGAAGAAGATGGTTAGTTCTGTACCGAGGGAACTTAACAGGGACCAGTCTATTGTCTTGGGGCTCGTACAGGTAAATAATAATGATAAGATATGCTACACATTATATTCTCGTTCTTTTTCATACGTGAATGATCATACTGACATTAGACGTTTTTTTATTCTCTCTAAATAGAAAACAAACGGCCATGTCAATATAAATGTGGTGGGCGAACGACTTGGTTGGGAGAGTGGTCGTGCCAAGACTGCGCTGGTAAGTTTTTCTCTCTATCGTTATCATTCAAGATCAGATTCAACCTACACCTCAAAACATCGCCAATATGCTAAACGCTCCTCTCTCTCTCTCTCTCTGTGAATCGAACCATTAGGACACACTACTGAACGACAGTTTGATGTGGATCGACCAGCAGGCAGAACCACACGAGTACTGGGTTCCTGGATTCTTTGAACCCGAAGACGACGATATCTACGCTTCAACTGCCACCAGCGCATAATAAATATAACCCGCGTTTTCCTACTCGCCACCCGGTCAATTTTGTCCGCTCGCCAATTATTTGAGGATGAGAAATCAACCTACTAGTGCATTTATTCCGAGATATAATGGCTCATGCTTTGCTTGTTGTGGAAGCTCTGGTTCCACTTCAAGAGATCGTTGATATCCTTCATCCAATCCTCACCCGCATGAACTCTGTTGACGCATGGCATGGGGAATGGAGACATACAGACCTGAAGAAACTCGTTCTTGTCCAGGAAGAATGTCTCTTTGCCATCGAGTGATACCTCTGCCGGACCTCTCGACTTTTCTCCGATCTGCGATTATGTCAAATGTACAGTAGTTATATCGTTAGTCAGATCTGGCCTGTGTGAATTCAAATGTGCTGTACTACTCCATCATTTCCTGAAATGAACTGTGTCTCGGTTTATGCATTACCTTGAGCTGGATGGTGGCGTTGGGTGGAAGGAGTACGGGGCGGAAAGAGAGCGATCGCGGACAGATAGGTGTCAAGAGCAAAGTCTGGATCGAGGGGTGAACAATCGATCCACCAGCTGAGAGAGAATAAGCCGTCGATCCAGTTGGTGAAGCAATAATCAGTCCATCCGCAACAGCTTCCGTGATCATATGCCCGTCAACAAAGCATCCGATTGACGTGAGGTGTGGGTACCGTCCACGATGCAGGTTTACCTCATTCATCACTGTGAGGTCGTTAATCCGTCCTGACCCGTCCTTTGCCTGAAGTCGCCGTCCGTCCGGCCCGTGAAGTGTACATTTGAGACGCATGCGGAGCAAAAGTGAGGCGTTCTGGTTTTCGATCAGCTTTGCGAGTGCAGTTTGGTAGTTGTTGATATGGTACGGCAAGAGGAATCCTAAAGTGCCCATGGAGAACGAGATGACTGGCGGGACTGCAGAGTTGAACAGTGACGATGTGTGTAGGATAGTACCGTCTCCTCCAAGCGTGATTACCAAGTCTGTCACACGTGTGTATTCAACCCTCTTGCCCTCTAGAGAACAAGGAATGAAAGACGTTTTGTTAGTGGCCACATACTTGAATACCAATCACGGCAGCACATCTCAGTCCTGATTGTTACGCGAGAATCATACCTGGGATGGTGTACACGAACGGCAATGAATCGGCAAAGGCGTCTGCGACATCTGGCTCAACCACGATATTGGTGTGAGGGTATTTTGTGTGAATCCAACTATCATCATATCAAAAAAGTAAAAGCAGGTGTGTGTAAAAGTGAGTCAGGGTGCGGAGTATCTAATCAGGACACGAAGCGACCATATAAAAAAAAATCCTTAATTTCAACATACGATGCTACATCCACGAGGGCCTTGTCCGTTAGATCGTCGTTCGGCTTCTTGATGATAAGAATTGTCCTTGGCCCTTCCTCCCAGTGCAGCTTGTAGTTTCCACTAATAACAAAGACAATGTTAGGTGTCAAGTGTTGGTATCTGTTACAAGCATTCTCTACATAGATATGACAAGCTGTGATCCTACGCTTACCCATAAGTTGTTCCAAACGACTGACGAATCTCTCGACTTGGTTCTTTGTCGTAAATAGGAGCAAGGCTCTTCGGATAGACACCTGCGATCAAGGAAAACAGGTATTAGTCACTACCTCAAGATCATAGCGCAATTGCCACACAGAAAGAAATGTATCTCAGCATACCTGGTGTGTCGAGGGTCATCTTGACCTTGGTCGGAAGCGAGCTTGTAAGCTTGCGCGTCCCGCCCGAACCAGCATTGAATCCGCCCTTCCTTCCCAATGTCCGATCTCCCGAATAATCCAGGTCTTGGTCAAGTTCTCCATACCGGTCCAGGGGCTTCTTTTCAATATCTCCACGAGAATGTGAGCTAGATAGCGCCCTCAGGTGGGGTACAGAACACCCCGGCACGCGCTTGGTTCTGATTCTGGATGTACTTGTTGCAGGGTGGAAGCCTGGGAGAGAGGAGATATCGGAGGGAGAAGGTCGTGCGCCAGTCAGGGATAAGGATGGTATCCTGGTGGCGGCGGTGTGAAGGTGTGCTGTAGGGTGCGATAGGGTCCTGGAGACGAGTGCTCTAAAGGGTTTACGAAGGGAGTGAATGGTGGACCGATGCGTTGACATTCTTGAGTAATATGGCTTTGTGTGGTTGGTGGTTGAGAAAGAAGTGAAAGAACCGTGATACTTTACCTTGTGTCTGAATGGTCAGAATCGACCTCAAAGAAAGATCGAGGTGGCTTAGTCATCCATCCAATTGATTTGTCGCAGTCAAGCTACACATAAAGAGAGGCAGTGCGCATGGCTAAAACCCACAATCATTCTTTTTCTTTTCTTCCAACTTGAACGTTATCGACATCCACTCTCACTCTCGACAACAACCAAGTGTACACAGGGCAACAGGACGCTTCAAGGATACCCAAGTAAACAAGAAATCGCTCTTTCCCTCCCCAACGCACACATTCAACTCAAGTCAATCCATACGCGCACCGGCCCACACTCGACATCAACCCGCCAAACAACAAGAAACAAAACACAGCTTAGCCGACTTTCTCTCTCAGGGGAGCTACTCACACTTAATCAGCCATGGCCATGACATACTCCATCCTGCCGTCTGAAATCGACTTTCAAGACTACACATTTGACTTTGAAGAATACGTCAGAAACGAGGTCGGACTCGACATTACAAGCACAGCCAAGAAGAATGGAGGTATGTCACTATCTAGTCTCTCCTCTTCCCAGAACTCGTCGATTGTTACAAACACCCCCCTCCTCTCCTCAATGAATTCTGTTGCCAAAATAAACGATGTCGTCGTATGGCGGCACCAACATTTATTCTGTCCGCACAGTAATTCAATTGGCATTGTGTTATTTGTCAAAAAGAAGAGTGCAACTGTTTGTTCATGTGGACGAGGCATTGGTCAATTATAGCCAAGAACGATATCGGTTGGAGTGCCTGTAGGCATGACCATAGTGGCCCCGACATTACAACATCTCAGCCATACGTGCCAGGTTACACTAACACTCTAAACTCTACTTTGCTTGCATCATTTCTTCTTAGAAACGGGAGACAATATTTGCAGATTCTTTCTCAAGGGTCACTGCTCAAAAGGGAACAACTGTCAATTCCGACATGTGAGGACAGATCCATCAAAGGCCGTCGTTTGCAAACATTGGCTCAGAGGACTCTGCAAAAAAGGCGACAACTGTGAGTTCTTGCACGAATATAACCTCAGGAAGATGCCCGAGTGCTGGTTCTACAGCAAGTACGGCGAATGTAATAACGGTACCGAATGTATCGTAAGTATTTCACCTGTCATCTTTCTTGTATAGGTCAGGCTTAGGAGTGTTATTTGTGATGGTATAAAACACTGGATTGGCGACTAACAATGAATGCCCTGCTCATTGCTTCAATTGTATATGTAGTATCTTCACATTGACCCAGAGAGTAAGATCAAGGATTGCCCATGGTATGCAAGAGGATTCTGCAAGCATGGACCCAACTGTCGACACAAGCATACACGAAAGGTTCTCTGTCAGAACTATGTTACGGGATGGTGCCCACAAGGACCCAATTGCCCGAACGGACAGTAAGTCGCACGCTCTTGGATATCTTCAATCTGTTTAAAAGCGATACAACCAGCCTGAAAACCGTGAGGTTAACCTTATATTGACCGTTTGCTTATTATTCGTACATGTTCATCATAGCCCGAAGTACGAATTGCCTCCACCAAACTGGGACGATGGAATCGGAGCACGGCCAATGCTGCAGGACAGAGATCGCGAGGAGGTATGTTTTGCGTTGACACGAAATCGAAAAACAGACCAATGCGTTTTTTTTGCCGTCAGTGACTAATTCACCACCATCTCGCATTCCTTTGTGATACATAGCCACAACGTGGAGAAGGCGAGGTCCAGACATTCCGCAAGGTCGAAGATGTTACCTGCTTCAAGGTAAGTCGTTCTTTGCCAACCTTTACCAACTTTCATATGTATCTATTGTCGAATCGAGACTAATGAGCATATATCCTGTTATTGCTCTCTCCCCATCATAGTGCCAGCAAAAGGGACATTACGCGAACAGATGCCCACAAGGGCGAAGCCACGACATGTAGACAGCGCGCACACATACACAAGACACATTGCCCAACGCATTGTTATGCATTTTTCTCGTAGTTCACACTCGGTACTTGTTGCCCTTGTTTTTCATATCTGGGTCCTATTAGCTTAAACGACATCCCTCCCCTTTCCTGGCATGATCAGGTGTTAGTGGATTCCTTTGTTGTTTATGTTTTTCCTAACCTCCACTGGCCCGTAAACCATTCTTCAATGGTCTTCGTCCCCAGTGGTAACAACCGTAATAACAAAAAAAAAGTGTTCTCATGATTGATGCAACATAGTCAATATCTGATAGTTCCATTTCTCAATCACACACCTCTTTCAAACAAAATAAAATAAAATAAAATAAGCATTTTGCCTGTGTCCGTGTCTCCCCTATTTTTTGTTATGATGCTGAAATGTTTTTTTTGACTTTCTTGTCTGCATGTTTGTTGTCTATCTCTTCTACCTCAAAAAAAAAAAAGGAGCGACACAAAAGTGGCAACTGACAACAAAAAAATGGTCATGTAAACAACGAACCCCTTGTCATATGGTCAGAAGAGAGAGAGAGAGAAAGAACGCGAAAAGGAGAAAGAAGGAGGAGTCGATCCACCCTTCCCATTGACCTCGAAAAACAAAAACAAAGAATTCAACGTGCCGGATTATCATTGCTAAGCGCACAGAAAAATAAACTAGCAGCAGCAAATTCGTATTGTACCTTGAAGATTGTCACCTCACCCCACTTTCTTTTGTATGTTGACCGCCCCTTTTCTTGTCACTGGTCATTCTGGATACTACCCAAGGGCAAAAAAGAGGGGTGAAGAGAGAAATAGGAGTGAATGACATGAAGATGCAGTAGTGGGAGAAAAGAGCAGTTGTATAAAAGAGCGACGAGTGTCTCTTGACCGTTTTCTTCTTTCCTCTGTCCGAAACTCTACCTTCGCTCCCCATCTCGCCCAACAAGTCCCACCTCAAACGACCAAGTTGTTTCTCAACGAAACCCGTTTGTTCTTTTCATCAATCAAAAATCTCCAGTCCAGCTCAGCACCAGGATAACGACAACTCTTGGCAACAAATCGGAACGACTAACCTGCTTCACGAAACGAGCAATCGCCACCTTTCTTCAAAACACAACTCAACAACCTCCCTCTGTCTGGATACATATAGCAATGGCTCCTACCGACCGCGATCTCTGCTGCTGCTGCATTCGGCTCCGACCGGCAGTGGTTGCCATCTCTATTGTGTACCTCTGCATCACGGCTGCGACTACATACCAGAAGTACTCAGCCAACAAGACAGGTATATACGAAAATAATAGCGCGCGGTTTCGAGACCTGAATTTCTTGGCAGAAATGACTTCACTCCGTCTCTAGAAAACCGGGTGCTGCACGACAGCCCTTCTCGAGTAGCTTATTAATCCTCTTTGTACATCTTTTGGTACCTCTTTTCTCTCTCTCTCTAACTCTCTGGACAACAATAGGAGACGATACAGCAAAGTACGTGATCTTCATCTCCGCCGGCCTCCAAGTCCTCATCGCTTTCTTGGGCCTTGCCTCCGCCGCAACCAAAGTCGTCTTCATCACAAAGACCTACACCTATCTCTGGTGGCTCCTCACCCTCGTCGTCCTCGCCCTCTCCATTGGAAACGTCTACCTCGTCGCCAGGAATGACCGTATGCAGATCGAATACGAGTGCCTCAAGGGTCTGACCTCCTCTGACGGGACGGCCGTTACGGACTCGCAGATTTATAACTGTTACAGGACGGTGGTGGTGATCTCTGCGGTGGTGTTGGGGGTGCAGTTTATTATCATGTGTTTGATTGGGTGGGTCAACCAGCGGTTCTTGAGGGAGGTTCAACAGGATGCCGCGATTAAGGCTGCGTTGAAGTCTGTTGATGAACCTGAAGAGGAGGCCGCCTAGGAGTCTTTTTTTTTTTTGTTGGTTTTTGCATTTGACGCGCTGGAGTCAACAAGTTCCTTTTTACTTACTTGTGTTTCCAACTTGTATCTAAGTTCTATGTATCTCAATATGCCTTAATAAAAAAACCGTATGTCATCGTGTTTGCTCACTGCTCCAAACTTCCAAAACCCTGAATAAGGGCAGGGGCTGAAAAAAACACGCGAAATGTTGACAGTCAAAATTGACTAACGAAATAGACGCGAAAAAGAATCTAATAGATCCCGGTGGCGTTACTTTGCTTACCTGTCAGAATGTACTCTGGTAGTTTTTCCATTTCGCTCATGAAAAGTGTTGGAAGGTGGTCGGTTGTTTTACTGGCAGTTGCAGTATTTCCGGCCAGGAGAGGGTGTGAAGGAACAAATGATCGAGACCATTGGCGTTTTGCGGGATGTAAAAACATTGGGCTTTGACACGAAAACACAGACCAGTCGTCATTTGAACCCATGCGGAGAAGAGTGCAACGGACAAGAACACAATTAAACTATTTGTCTTTTATCTTGTCTTCTTCCTTGAAGAATTGCATTTTATGCTTCGAGTCCTGAATGCTACTTGATATCTGGAACTGGTTGTAAGGTAGGTAAAAAGATGCCAACCAGAAGTAAGCACCGGAGAAAATAGAACATTGAAGGACGCACATACACACCTCCGAGATTGAAAATGGCTTGAATTAGCTGACCAGCTAGCTTACCATGCCCGTATCTCAAGGCGTCTCCTAAATAGGTATTCCTCGGTGTCCTCATTGTCCAGATCTATTTTGTGGTGTCCATCTGCTTCCTATCCTACCTGGAGACCATGCTTTTGTTTTGTTTTATTTTGTTTTATGCCTTTCCTCAGCCTTGTTTATCCACTTGTTTATCTTCTCCTTTGCCTTGAAATCTGCATATCCCTGCACTGCCAACGGCATGGCTTGGAAGGACAAGCAAGAGAGAAAGATAAACGGAAGGAGAGGAGGGAAGGTGAAGGGAGATATCGACCATGCATCCCCTGAATTGATATTTGATGCAGTGCCCTTTCCACCACCTTTTTTTCCAGTGGGATAGACAAAGACTAAAAACAAAGACGAGGGATAGAGAATGCCTGTCGAACCAAGCCCGTGATGTACCCCTCTGCCTTGTCCATCGTCCGCGGCAATATTCAGTCCGTGCTGAGTGTGAAGTTAACAGGAAGCTGCGAGTGTGTCCATAGGGCTGTACTTTGGTAGAAGTAAAAGGCAAGTAAGCATGTCCGCCGTGGGTGGCACAGCCCACAGCCCAACTCTTTTTCCTTATTATTTTCCTTCTCTTGGATTCCCAGACTCAACTCAAGAACTCCGTTTTCTGAGTGGTGGCGGCTAATTTTTATTTTGAGCCTTTTTTTTTTCCAAATGTACGGGCTAAGGTCGAAGGGAGAGAGGAAGAACAGATATGTGTTTGGATGTGTGTGGTAAACAATGGTGGGTGGTCTATTTGGATCTTTATTTTCCTCCCTTTGCATTTGTCCATCTGCCATTCATTCTTTCACCCCCTCACCCCCTCACCCACTCCAGCCCACGCTTGCCAGGAGTGGTTAAGTGTGAGTGAGTGTGTTGTGCCTCAACAATAGCCAGGGCTGAATCTGATCCAGGGGAAGGGAGGGCCCTTCCACTTCTTCAGCCTAAAAATAGGGCGGTGCTACCCTGTTGTTATTCTCGATGTTCTCTTTTTCCGCCTTCTAAAGAAAGACTGGAGAAAGAAAAGAAAGGAGAGTGACACACATACCAGGCGGGCGGAGCACCTCCTGTACGACGTCGTTTTTACTAGTGAACGAGCGGCCTATGAGGGTATTTAGATGGTGGTTTTCTTGCATGATACAGACAGTGGACGGATCATCCACAGAAGTTGTATAAAAGGGCACCTCTTCTCCCTACTTTTTTTTATTCGCCATCTTCATCTTCTCTACTTCTCTTCTCTACTCTGCCATTCTCTTCTTTGTACCTTCAACAGAGAACCACATTCACTCGCTCACCCACAACAACTTCTACACCAACAACAGTCGACCAACCAACCTTTACAACCCTCACTCCTACGACAACAACAAAACATTTCAGGCACAACTTAGGACAGCCACTACATCCTCCTACTAAACCAACAACCAACTAAACACACGCATACATAACCACCATGGCTCCTCCACACAGAGACTACTGCTGCTGCTGCATTCCCCTCCGCTTCGGAGTCTTCATCATCTCTTTGATTGCCCTCGGTCTTGGCGCTCTCAACCTCTGGTCCGTCTTGCGAGTGGCCGATGCTGGTAAGTTACAACCACAACAACCATGACATAAGTTATCTGACTCGCTAGCTTTCCCTATTACAACGACGCTAAACATCATCCATTCCCCTACTTACCATCCCTCTACCTTGTAAATAGATCAAACCTCAAAGATCGCTGGGTACGTTGCTACTGGTGTCTACGGTCTCGTGGGCCTCAGTGGCATGCTGAGTGTGCTGTGCAAGGTCTACCCCTTGGCCAAGAACTTCTCCGTCCTCTGGTGGACCACAACCATCATCGTCACCATCCTCAACGTCATCACCGTCGTCGTTCTTGCCACCTCCCAGAAGGAGAATGCCCGCGATGTTTGCCGCACCTCCATCATCAACGACAACACGCTCTACAACCCCTCGACCCTCGAGGACGATGTCAACACCTGCTACAGACTCGCCCTCATCGTTGCTGGTGTTGTCTTGGCTGTGGAGGCCATCGTCATGTCCCTTTGCGGCTGGGTTGCTAGCCGCTACACTAGCGAGGTCAAGCACATGCATGACCATGAGTACAACACCCAGGCTCAGATCCAGATGGCTTACCCCAAGGCCTAAAAATGTCGACTCGTTGAGCCGATAGCCCTGCTTTTCCTTCTTTCTCTGCCACATTTATCATCACCATTTCTTTTTTTCTATTCTTGCATGCCATGCGCTTTTCTTTTCCATGCAATGCATCGCCCCATTACCCCCCTAAACATAAGCTGTAGATATCCCCTTTACCCTCTCGAAAATAAAATAACAATGGACCAAAAACGCGTGCTTTCCTTCAGTAAAATTGATAAAAAAAAAAAAAAAAAACAGCCACTTTCTCCGCCACCTTCCTACTCTTGTATGGTTGCGCAAAAAAAGAGTAAGAAAGGGATCAATATATAGGGTGCTAAGAAAAACTAATTCGAAAAGGGTGAGTCTAAAGGGCTTATGAGGCATCTTCATGACCCAGATTTCACACTAGCTCCATCAACATTTTCCTTTGCCATTGTACTTTCTGTCTGCTGTTTCTCGTCTCTTATAAAGTGAATCGGTCTGGTTCAGGACCTGCTTCGAGCATGTCTCATCGTGGAGAACAACCTCATTTATTGTCTGTCGATGGTGTCTCGTGGACGCCATCCAGAGACTAGCGTGGAGAATATCGCTGAAAAAAAGATATCAGTATGGTGCGAAGTTGGCCACTCCTCTCCTGCTGTAGGTACGCATCATTGCCCGTTGTATTTGCCCACCATTGCTGAAGCATGCTTTATGTCCTCCACTGTCCACCTAACCACCCTGTCCAACTGACCCATCAGTTTTGCACAATCGACCTTCATATATACATGCAGACACAGCCTAGCCCATTTCCACGTCCACTTCATAGTTAATCAGTCGTTGTTCCAACTCGGTTCTCTCTCTCTCTCTCTCTCTCTCTCTCTCTCTCTCTCGTTCTCATTAGTATCTCTCTCTGTGCCCGTCTGGATTTCTTGTTTTGTCTTCCACCTTCTTTCCTTTCCCTCGTTGCCCTCATTCGTCTGTGGTCTTCACGAGAAGTGTCTCAATGACGCACCATCTTCGTTTGCCCTAGCACCCCTTTTATTTTTTCCACTTAAACTTTGGCTTTCATTAACAACAGAGACAGGATGACAGTTACACCATGTCCGACGACGATCCACCATCAGCAGACGACAACTCCTTCCTCCACTCTTCCCCCGAGCTCCTCATCATCCTCAAGCTCCTCAAACTCCTCTTCCTCCCCCCATTTCTCCTCCGACCTTAATCGTCTCTCTTGCTCCTTCTTCTCTTTCCACTTCTCCCTCTCTCCTCCTCCTCCTCCTCCTCCTCTACTTTCCTTCACTACTCTCCCACTCCCATCCTCCCTCGACTCCCGCCCCTCCACCCGTCGTCCACTCCACCCTCCCTCCTATTCCTTCGCATACAATTCCTCCTCCTCGGCAACAGCTTACCCTCCCTCGTCCCTCCCTCCAACGGACTACAACCCCCTCGCTCCTCATTCGCCATCATTCAACCATTCCAACGACATCATGTCGTCGCCGTCCTTCGCATGGAATCCATGGAATGACAAACCCAACAACCCTCCTAATTCACCCTCGTCCTCCTCTTCACCCTCGTCCTCCTCTTCACCTCCTCCTCTTAAACATAACTCGCTGCAACCTCCCTCAATCCCTACCACACTATCAACCCCACAGCCACCCCGTCCAACAACTCAGCCTTTGATTGCTGCAACCTTACCATATCCCGAACAAGCACAGCAACAATCTCAGCAGCAGCACCAACGGCAGGAACAGCAACAGACCTATGCGCCACCAATCGGGAATAAACCTTGGTCCCGTTCATCGACACTGCAGCAGCCCACTACCCAAAATGACCACCAGTCAAGAAACAACCGGCAGGACTTTGACAACGCCGAAAGCACCTACAATGAATCTAACACCTTGACCTGGTCCCAACGTTTGAATAATATCACTATCCACCGAAGGAAATCGCAAGGGTTTATCTGGGATTCCCTTGATAACAGGTAATTAAAACTTTTAATAAAAAGTCAAGGGTATGAGGGTCGGAGCAAAAAGTTTGAAGAGGAGAAGGGGAGAGAGGAGTGAGAGAAAGTCAATACTAGGCCAGGCCATACCTTGATCAGGCGGTCAATGAGCTGCTGCTGCTTGTTGTGCTTGTGCAATTGCGAACTGACCTTCTACCTTACTTTTTTCCCCTTTCACCCCTTCTTCTCCCCTCCTTTGTTACCAATTCTGTCGTTCGCAATGAAAATGACAGTATGGAGGATATGCAGATTGCAAGGAAGACGCGCAAGAACGGGACCATTCGACTGATCACGAAGCGGAAAGACACCTCGTACAATGTCATTCGATCCACCCTTCGACTTCAGTACGCTGAAAAAAGGTAACACACAAGCAACTATGACCACTGTTACCGAGGAATCCATGCCCCTTTTTTTTCCTCTCGCGCAAGACAGGAATGACCGACTGATCTCATTAACTGTGTGGACTTGAAATAGGAAAAGCAGCGATATCCGTAACCTTGTGAGCTCGATCAGGCTTAGTCTTGATTACGATGTGTACAAGGCCAGGATGATGGCGCTTCTCAATTCCAAGGCCAGAACCATCTTCTTTGTAAGTTGCCTGTCTTGTTGGTAAAGCGTACCTCGTGATGACTCTTTGCCTCCCTGTACGACATGTTGTTTGTTATTTTCTAGATTTTCCTTTTGTTGGCCTCTCAACTAACAGCCCTTGGCACTCACGACCCCCTATTTTATTTTATTTTGTCTGCTCTCCCGGATGACAGATCATGATGGATTTGGCGGTGGATGTTCTCTTCTGCTGTCTGTACCTCGTGGATGCACAGTCGCTGGTGGAGGAACGCCTACAGATCAGTTACGATAATCCGGCTTACCCGAACCCACCATGGCTGTTTGTTCCTAGACACCACGCTGTGTGGATCATCGCTGTGACCATGAGTTCATGGAACTTGATGTCTGCCTTGATCCGTTTCGTCTTTGCTGACCACAAGTAGGTTCCGCCTCCTCTTCTTATTTTTTTATACATGAGAGTGGGTCAAGGATTCAGGAACAGGATCAAGATGAAATTGAAATGAATGGACTGGGGACGTTTCAGGGGCACAGGTGATAAGAGACCCCACGCACGAGGATGGGGCCAGTCAGGGGCAAAATACAAACAAAGGTCTATTTCGGAGTACATGTAAGAAATTCATATAATTGCTGAATTGACTGAATGAAGTTGCTACTTTTGTGTAGGTTAAGATTCATCTTTTCGTTTCAAACGCTTCTGGACGCCGTCACTGCCATCCCCTTCTTGCTCTCGGGATTTTTCTTACCCTATGGACAGTACCTCTACGTCCCTTATTTCCTTCGAAGCTGGAGTGTCATTTCGCGACTGCAACGTGCTCTAAGCATTGGTGTCGACATTGGAATCTCTGGTAAAGGACAATGGCAAGGATGATATATGAAGATGTTGTTCACGGTAAAGTGATTGCAAAGGACTGACAGTTGAGCATTTTTTCGCTTCATTATAGACCAACCATTCGACCCGGTCAAGGCAAAGCTGATTGGATTGGTGGCGTACTTTATTGCAATCCTCTACAACGGAGTGGCGGCATTTCTCTACTGCGAGACCATGTTCGCACCCCAAACAGAGACACCCCATACCGTCTGGGACGCGCTCTACTTTATCCTCATCACTGCATCGACCGTTGGATACGGAGACATCACACCCAAATCGCTCGAAGCCAGGATCGTCGTCATGGTCTTTATTATTGTCGCGCTTTCGATCGTACCTGGACTGATTGCTGGAACGATTGACACGTTAAAGTCTTCGCGGTCAGGAGGCGGATCTTATATTCAGAGTCGATCTGCTAACGGAGTCATGAGGCAATATCTGGTCATGATTGGAGATTTCCAGAGCGCCAAACGTGTTGCTGATATGTTGAGCGGTTTCTTTAACAAGGTTGGTTGTCGTCTTTTTTCCCCCCTCTCCTTACTATGGAATCTCTCGCAGCAGCTCTTCTAAATTTTTCTTTCCTTGGCTAACGACAATCATAGGAATTCTCGGACACGGATGTGAGGGTGGTCTTTTTGTCTCGCAACAAACCATCCAAAGATGTCAAGACCCTCCTCGACATGCCAACACACAAAAACAGGACAACAATGCTTGTAGGCAACGGACTGGACGAGTCGGACTTAAAGAGATGCCAAGCTAAGGATGCCGGAGCCGTGTTCATCATCCCAGACCGGACGACCTCTGGATTGGAATCCCAGGATACAATGACGACACTGCTGGCATGGTCCCTTCACCTCTACGCACCCAGCACCCGAGTCTTTACGTACAACCTCCTACCAGAGACGGAGACGTTCCAGTGGGGCATTGTTGAGCAGACTATGTGTATCAGCGACGTCAAACAGCTCCTGCTCGCCTACAGCTGTCGCCACCGTGGGACAACAACCTTGATCCTCAACTTGCTCCACCCCTCAGAGCCTTCAAACAGTTATGATGATGGATGGCAAGCTCAATATGGCGACGGAACAGGAAACGAGATTTATGTCGGACCGGTCCCGGATGTGTTTGTTGGATGGACGTTTGCACAGGTCTCGTGGTTTGTCTTTCAGGAGTTCCAGTCGATCCTTATTGGAGTTGATATCTTCTTGAAGCCCGCATCGTCTTTTTCGGGGATGGAGTGGGATGGTCCGCATTTCCATGGTTCTGATGAAGCTGGCGGTGCTGCTGGAGGCGGTGGTGGCGGAAGGAACAGTGGTCGGTCCAAGTCGCCGGGACGTGGGTTGCACGATTCGGACAGGGGGTGTGCCAGTGGACAGTACCATCTGACGCTCAATCCTGGGAACAGTTATCGACTCGGGAAATACGACCAGCTTGTTTATATCGCCCAGTCGCCATACGATGTTGATTCGATTAACAAGCTTACGGTAGACCAGTATGAACGGCTTGTCAAGGATGACAAGGGACACCTGGATGGGTCGCGGTTGGACTTTGCCTATGCGATGGATATGTACTACAACCTGCGGGATTCTCGAGCTGATGCACGCGAGGCGGCCAAGAGGAGGGCTGAACATCGGAAGGGCAAACGGGCCAAGCAGGCGGATGAGACTCTGAAGGTCGCGATGAATAATTTCAACAACAACAACCAAAACCAGAGTCAGGATTACTTGATGCCCGAGAAATGGTCCTCGACAGCCACCCCAACCACTGCTGGGGATGGATTGGGTTCACCGCCTCCTAGTCACATCCCACCAAGCCGTACCGCGTCCAGTTTCCGATCCAAGAGTGGAGGGCTCAAGAAAGCGCGACCTGCCTGGAATGTGGCTCTGTATGATGACGACGATGATGACGATTCGATGGTTAGCGACAGCAGTAGTCTTCAGAGGATGAAGAGTCAACAGAGCAAGCTCAGTCATCATAGCAGTCGGAGTCGTAACAGCGACAGGGGCAAGGGACGTGTTCAGGACCGAGAACATCTCATGGGAGCTCTTGCACGAGAGGAGCTCATTACCAAGACTGGAATATCAGGAACAGAGGAGATTCCGCTTTCGGATGCAAGGAATTGGACAACGTCGTCGTCGTCGAGTCCTGAGCAGACACATCGACGGAGCGAACGAGGTCGGAGTGATCAAGGAGGCGACGGTACTGGTTCTGGTCGTTCAGGACAGTTCTTGACCGCACCCTCTCCATTAAGCAACGAACTCTATCCTTCAACCTATGACCGGAACGCTGCTGCCGCTGCTGCCGAGGATGCCAAGAACCAGGGACAAGGCGCTACAGGAATAATTCAGCTGGACAGATCCATCAGTCCTCTGAACCCAGTAACCGACAACACCAACCAACCACCAACGACTGTTCCAGGAATCACCACTATCCCACCCATCGTGTCAGAGTTCCACCACGACAACTCAAGCGATATGGACGAGAAACGCGCCCTCGAATCCTCTATGACTTCGTCATTCTCCAACCGCTCTTCACCTACACCCTTCACAGGAAACCTCCCTCCAAGCTTCGCTCAACGCGGATCCATTCAAGGCTCGTTCCCAACCCTAGACGAATCCACCTACATCGGCCAGACTTCCGTCACCCGTTCCGAAACAAAGGACCTCCCTCTCTGCCACCTCTTAAGCAACCCTCCAGATTCAATCAAGCCCCTCATCAAGGACGACCTTTCTAGTCTCAAGAACCATATCGTGATCTGTTCAGACGCCGGCGAGAACTTGTACCGTTTCATGGCGACGTTGAGGTTGGCCCAAATCAGTCGCGAGGATCTGAAAACGATTGTGGTGTTGACCAGGAACCCCATGGAGACGTTCACGTCAGAGACGAATGTTCTGGGAGAGATGGGCAAAACTGATGATTTCGCTGGTGACAGCTCAGGCATGCCTGTCGGTGGTACCGGTCTGGGAGGACCTAGTTTTGTGGAGGGGTCTTATGGAAAGTGCAGTGGTGGCTACTGGGATGCCATCCTCTCCTTCCCTCGTGTCTACTGGGTCTCCGTAAGTACTTTTGCATTTCTTTGTTTCTCACGTTTGCGGCCCTCCTATCTATCATCATCCTTTCTAACTTCAAAATGTTTATTTTTTCACACCTTTCTTCAGGGCAACTGTCGACACCAACGCGACTTGGTCAGGGCGGGTATCTTGGGAGCATCTAGCATCGTGATCATGTCCCATTCCGTCGAAGGACTGGACCGCGACGAGTTTGCAGACAGTACCGCCATCATGGCCCACCACATGATTTACCAAACTCTCCGTCAACGCGGTCTCCTCGGTCGCCAACACATCGTCGTCGACATCTGTAAGATTTTTTTTTCCTCTCTTTGTCATGCCGCCCAAAAAAAAAGTTATATCTCTCCTCACCTTTCATCTCCATCTCCACCAAATAGCCGAACGGAGCAACATCCGCTTCCTCAACATGCGCAACCTAGCCAACACCAACACTTACAACGACACCAAGACAATCACAAACGTAAGCCGCATCGGCGTCGGATCAAGCAGCAACGGCGGCTTCTGGATGACACCCATCTTTGCCAGCGGTCAAGTTCTCGTCTCCTCCCTCCTCGACAACGTCCTCTTCCAAGCCTATTCAAAAACCCATATCTTGGACCTGATCAAACTCTGTTGCGGGGTCCGGTTTAAACAGGCGATTGAGTTGGACCAGATGTTGGGTATTGATTGTTCCAATATTTGTCTTATCGACGCGCCCGATAAGTATATCGTACGTCTCCATAAAAAAAAAACGAGTTGATCGGAGCGCGCTTAATGCTTGTGAGGGACTGACAACGTTGAATAGAATACTAATCAAAGTATCCGCGTTTTCTCTTCGAATAGGGAAAATCGTTTTTGAGTTTGTTCCAAGGACTAGCTTTGCTGTACGGAATAATCCCCTTGGGCCTGTACCGTGCGCCAGACCGCGAATTGAACAATGCCATGCCGTTCGTCTTTAGCAATCCCTTGCCAGGAATCATCATTAAGGACACCGACAAGATCTACGTCCTCAAGTCTTAGTATCCCCTACTCTTCTTCCTATCATCCTTCATGTTATCAAAGAAATCTCGTCATTTCCAACGTGTACAATACAATCTCTAGAATCGCATTTATTTTTACAATCCAACAACAAAAGATACGAAAAGAAATGAGAAACTAAAGGAGAAAACGATCAAAATTTGGAACGAGATGATACCCCAGAAGGACCCGCACGACCTGAGCTGCCTCCACCGCCATCATACTGTTGGCGCTGCAGCTGTTGCTCTGTCTGATGCGACTCCTGTTGCCGCTTCCGCTCACGTCTCTCTCGATCAATCTCATCCCACTTCTTACGTTCAGGCGTGGACGGGAAATCCGTGTCCCAGTACCCCGGTGGCGTCATCGGCGGCATATGTTGTACGCGGTGCCTCGAAACCTGCTGGATCCGATCCTGTAATCGCTCCCCGTCCGTCTTTTCCCACACCTCCTTCTCGCCCGGCCGAGGAATCGGTTGAAAGAAATGGCTGTATCCATCTGGCAATGGCAATGGGCCCGTTATCTCGTAGAACTGTAAAAATGCAACAAATAAAAAAGAGCATTAATTAAAAAATCGATGTCACACACCACCGAACTACTACACCCAATTCAAACAGAAATGCAAGAACTTACGCGTCGACAGCATTCACAGTTATGTCCATGCATTAGTTTCCGTTTGCTCTTGCGCCTCTCGGTATAGTTGTAGATACGCTCTTCAGGAACATTTGCCTTTGGTGGAGAGATGCCTCTACGAGCAGAGGTTACAGATGTCTCTTCAAAGTCTACCATCCCGTCCGAATCCCGTCGCTCGATAACACCAGCCTCAGGCGGACTATTTTCCTTGTCAGACCCTCCATCATTATCTTCGATATCGACATCTGCTCTTTCTCCTCCGTCACCGCCATGGCTCACATTCCCCGGAGCTGCATGATCGTCCTCGGCGATCTCAATCACCTCTTGGGTCGCCTTGATTGTCGGCACAGGCTTGTCTCCTCTGATGCCCTGGAACTCAAGGGGCGTCTCAAGGACAACACTGGCTGGTGCGACGGGATCTGGGTCCTCATAGACAGTAAATGGTTCGGCAGAACTGGAGTTTTGCCTTCCGCCATTCGGAACAGCCGCCATCCTGGAAGACTTTGAGTGATGTTTATCAGTGGTAGTTGTTTTGGCAGCTCCTGCTCTCATCATCACTCCCGCTCGCAATCCTGAATTCACTTCTCCTCCAGCCTGCCGATGAGCTGGCGAGCCCTTCACACCTTTGGCAGCCGTGTACGACCGTGCGGAGGTCTTTTGAGTGATGAAATCGGCTGTATCGAACATTGACGGTGAGGATCGATCCGAAGCATAGTCGTGCAAGGAAGCCGGCGCATGATCCTCTGCTGGGATTGAGTCGGGTGCCACAGTGATCCACTGCTGTTCTTGTTGCGCAAAGGATGTTGTGGCTTTCCTGTATGAACGAGAGAGGGGTGTGCTAGGTGACTCATGACGATGCCTTGGCTGTCCACGAAGGGTTGGTCTGTTGCTCGGGCTGGTATAGCCGTCAGAGTCTTCGTCGTCGTCCTCAGAGTGAACCTGGTACTGTCGAAGGCGCAAGGTCATGTCGGACGGAAATGTAGGAGACATAGCGGAGCCCTCATACTCCACTGAGGTATCGTTCCCATCTGAAGAGTTCAAAACAGTAGTCTCCATTCTAGGTCTCTTCGGACTCGCGCTCGGTCCAACGAACCCCTCAGAGCTCGATCCATCGTCTCGATCAACCAGGATATGAGGCTCCTCGGCTGAACCCTTGCCCGTAGCTCGTCTAATGTTAGTGCTCGATTTCCGGTGCTCGGCTTGGCCTCCTGGCACAAAGCTTGTGGTAATCTGATTATAGATGGTGTTACGCTCCGTCCTCTCCTGTCGCTGTGACGAAGTCTCACTGCCCTCCAACTCGAAACGAGCACGCTTAAAACCTCCTTCGTAGCTGGAGACCGGTAAACTTCTTTGGTACTGCTGCTGCTGAAGATATTGCTGTTGAGGGATGGCAGTTTGGAATGGTGACATGTATTGAGAGGCATTGAGAGGCATGGCTTCCCTCATTCGTTGCTGGTATTGCTGTTGGATCTGGTCCTCCCTCCACTGAGTCCACTTTGTTTTATAGGCGTCCTTGTATACAATCATCTGTTCACATCTCAACTCCTGTGCTGTCGCTCGATTCTCGGCAAACTTGCACCGGGTCTTCCATGCTCGGAGTTCTTCTTGACAGCCGCACTTGCAATTAAACGGCTTGAGCGGTTCTTTGAGAGCCGACGGTAGCTTTGGAGAGCGGGTATCAGCATCCTGGTTCTGTCCTCCATTGTGTGATTTGCCTTGGATAGGCAACCCCGGTTCCTTCTTTTTAGGAGTTCTATGAGTAATAGGCGTCATAAATAATCATTTAGCTCTATGCATGACAACGATACCTTTTTCTTATATTTCGCGGAGAAATAAACCATAACCTACATCTCATCGAGGATTTGGGTGATGGACTGACTAAGGAACTGATGGCGAGCAGACAAGTCATTGTCGTCCTCGTCATTCCTTGCTGTTTGTGCCAAGGTCTTTGCTTCGGAGGGCTTTTGATGTGATGACGGTCGTGATGTTGAAGGCTCGGCCGTTGTATTGTCAGCCCGACCTCCAGCTTTGTCAGCCTTTTTGCTGTGGGCCATCCGAGCAAGCTCCATTTCCAGTTCCTCAAGCCGAAGAGTCATCATATTCCGATCCTGCTGATATTCCTTGGCCGTCATGCACCAGTCAATCGCACTCAACTTGTGTCGCTGTGCCGCCTCCTTCAGAATCCTATTCTCCGCCTCTAGTTCTATTCATGAAACCAACAGCACGTTAAAAAGCCAATTTAGACTGGTTGGTTTCCACTATCTGCACCATTACCTATAACAAAAGACCCATGACGACTAAAACAAGGCAGACTTTTTCCCACGAACCTGCATTCCGCTGTTGCAGAGCTTGCGCATGATGAGCGGCTTGCATGAGGTGGTCGTGTATTGCCATGGGTGCAGCAAAGTTGTAGTTGGAAGTCTCAGCGGTAGAGCGTTGTTGTTGTCTGCTACTGCTGTTGCTTTTATCGCGATTACTGGTTGATGACTGTGCTGCGGATGAACTTGACTTTCGTGCATGGTGCTCCTGCACCTCCTCCTGATGTCGTCGTGGTTGTGCTTCTGATGGTTGATGCTGTTGGTTTGGAGTATGTTGCTGCTGGGGCTTTGGCGCTTGTTTTCGTCGGATGTTTGTATTGGCTGCTACTGCCTGAGTATGATGCGACGAGTGATTGCTGGCATTAGGGTGTTGCCGTGCAGTTGTTGTTTTAGGTGCTGGTGCTTGAGTGGTAGATTGGATTTGTGGATGAGGTGGACGGGTCGGCGCCTGGCCTGCATCTGCATCAGCATGCGATAGTGTTTCGTCAGGACGCATGGCGAGTCGCGAGTGGTTGGGTTGTGGAAAGGAGTGGAGAGGAACGGATGCGAAGAGACAAGAAAGAACTGAGGAGGCAAAGTGGTGGCAAAAATAATCTCGCGTTGTTGTGAGCGAAATAAAAGCTGCTCGTGACTGGTCAAGTTTGGTGGCAATTCCGGGCTCTCTCTCGTTCTAGATAAAAAAAATCAAACTGTCCGAATCTCATTCTTCTCGCCGACCTAACCTGCGCGACAACAGAACCCTTGCAGCTCACAAAGCCATTATCTAAGGTTGGAGCGACGTCTCGATGAATATGCAATAGGTAGACAAGAGTATGCAGAAGATGATGTTTATTATGACGATCAAGATCACAAGAAAAAAGAAAAAAAAAAAAAAAAAGAGTGTGACTGAGGAAACACAAGAACATAAAGAGGCCTATGCATGGCTGGGGAGTGCAACGGACAACTTTAAGGGTAAGACTCCGGCGACGACAACTGTCCTTGTTATCGTCTTCAACACACACATAGCTTCAAACTTCATTCTCCTAAAAATGAAGTGAAACCTCCTGCTCGGATGTGGTGTAGAGAATCTCACTCTTGCGGAAGCCGTTGAACTGAGAGGCAGCCGTGATGGTGTAGGCTCCCATGTTCTCAAAGTAGAGCCAGTCGCCAGTCTCCATGAGGGGCAAGCTCGACTTGGGCGAAATGCAGTCAATGCTGTCGCAGGTGGGGCCCCAGACAGAGGCGTAACCATGGGGCTCAACAACGGCCTGCTTGTAGGTGAAAGCGTTGTCCTTGACAAGAACCTTGGGCTCACAGACCTGGTGGTCAAACATGATGCAGTTGAACGAGCCGTACATGCCATCGTTGATGTAGTACATGTGCGAGGGGCTTTGGCTCTGCTCGGCGGTGAAGGCTTCAGCGAGATCGCGAACAATGGTGCGGCGGGCAATGACCTGGGTGGCGAGGGTGAAGGCCGATCCGACGTAGTAGCGACCGGGCTCGGCAATGACGCGAACCTCGGGGCCGAACAAGGCATCGACAGTAGGTCCCAAGATGGTGGCAACCTTCTCGAAGGTGATTCCCTCAGTCACATGAGCAGAGGGGAATCCACCACCGACGTCCAAGAAGTTGAACTCATAGCCGTACTCTCTGGCCTGGTCAAAGACACGGCGGGCGCGAATGACGGCCTCGCCGAAGGCGTTAGCATCGAAGCAGCCAGATCCGACATGGAACGAAACTCCAATGACGTCCAATCCCAGCTCCTGAGCAGTGGCCAGCAAGAATCCAGTGGTGTCGAGGGGAGCGCCAAACTTGAGTCCGAGCTTGCAGAGCGACTTGGAGTCGTCGGTCAAGATGCGGAGGACCAACTGGGCCTCGGGATGGAAGCGCTTGATCTTGTGGAGCTCCTCGGCATTGTCGAAGGTCATCATGCGGACCTGGTTGGTGTAGGCGTACTTGACGAAGGAGTTCTGCTTGCAGGGGTTGGCATAGATGATGCGGGAGGGATCAACACCCATGTTGAGGACGGACTGGATCTCGTTCTTGGAAGCACAGTCGAAACCGGCACCGAGAGAGGCCAGGAGACGCATAACCATAGGATCGGGGTTGCACTTCATAGCTATTTGAACGAAGAAAAGTTTAGAATAGATGAAAAAAAATGGGGTGAGTCGGATGATCGGAATATGAAAAGTTGTGTACGAAGAAAAACGAAAAACATCGAGGGTCCTGAGGGGAACGAATCTGATCCATTGGATCCATTTAGAATGACAAAAGGGGGAGGGAATAGATAACAACGAACTCTTGGTTGTCGTGGTGACCCGGCTCATCATCATGAACACATACTAACACAAAAATAACAACTTACCAAAGAAGGGTTCAATACGGGGCAAGAGAGCCTTCCAGCGCAAGTGCTGACGGTAGACCTCACCAAGATCGGCAATGTAGAAGGCGTTGTCAGCTTCGGCATCCTCCATCTCGGGGTCAAAAGAGGCCAAACGGGCCTGGAGCATCTGGTCGATGGGGAGGGTGTGGACCTGGGGGAGGGCGACATCCAGGGCCATCTCGGCCTTGACGCGGGACTTGAGGACCTCGACCAAGGTCGGCTGGACCAAGGCGGGGACGACCTCGAACTGGTCTTGCTGCAAGGAAATATCAATCATCGGTTGGATAAAAGGCGAGTTTTAAAAGGATAAAAAGGGCGGATTGGCGCGAAAGGGGCGGGTGATGAGCAGGAGCGAGTCAAATGACTACAGTAGGATGTTCTTGGTAAGAATACTAGGGGTGGTTACTCTCTCGACGGTGCCTGGACAGGGCTGTGAGAAGAGTTTAAAAGGGTAGGAGGAACAAAAGAGCGGGACGGGCGGTGGAAGAGACGGAAGAAAAGCTTCCCAATAAGAGGTTCAACGGAGTGGAGAAGAGTGGAAAACTAGACGTTTTTGAAAAGGTGAGCCTGAAGACAGTAGAGTAGTTCAGACAAGACCTTGGTTCTCGGGAAGCCAGGGAGGCGATCGCCGAAAGAGAATGGACCTGATGTTACTGTTGCGTAGCGCCGTGATGTTAATAGCAAACCGAAGGTGAACGGCCTGCCTAGATGGGAAATGGGTGGAAGCCCGGGGGATCTCTTTTAAGGGAGAAAGGTGGGGGTTGGGTTTTGTTTTTTAAAGAAAAAACGGAAAGAAAGAAGACAGCAAAAGGTTGTGGACTGTCTAGCAGATTTGAGATGGGGGCTCGGGGGACTGACTAGAGTTGAGAAACTAGTAAGAAGGCTGGGATGATCCTTGGTGGAGGATGCTGAAAGAGTGTTGGAAAAAGAAAAAAAGGGTGGGAAGAAGTAAACTGGAGGCGTTTGTTTTGTGAGCTGGTGAGCTGGGTGCTTGTGTGTGTGTTGGTTGGGTTGTTTGGAAAGTGGATGGGGAATGGATGAACAGAAAAAACTGTGAGGAGAAAAAAAAAAAAAAAAAAGTGGGAAACTGCGAAATGTGCTTTATATATGTGGGGGGCGAGAGGAGGAGATCGATTGTAATTGAAGTCGATAAGGGGCTGGAAGAGGATTGTTTGGCTCCGCATTGTTGCAGTCTGTCCAAGCACTAATCAAAGGCGACACGCGGGGTGCCAAAACTTAACGAAAACAAAACACAACAACCTGACCCACTGACTGACATGCCACACACACGCACAATCACTCGTATTCACACACACACACACACACACATAACTGAAAAGCACAACGAGAAGAACAAGAATTGTCGCCAACCCACCACCAATTGCAAAAAATAAAAAAAACATAGAGGTGAATGAATAAACAAACAGAGTCAACTCAATCCCGATGTTACAAAATACCAATTCTTCTTTTTATTGCGGAATAAAGGATAAGCAAAAAGATGCGGATGCGCGGATGTGCCATGGATATCTCGCCTTTTTCCTAAAGATATGATCTCCTCTCTCTCTCTAATGAACCGAGGCTGAACATGCAACACTGTTTTCTGAACCCCGCAACCACCGACTCAATTTGCATACGTGAAAATTGCGATCTGCCCTTTTTTCCCTTGAATAACGAACAACAAATGAACACCCTCCTCTCCTCTTCTCAATCATCCTTTCCATTTTTCCGCCTTTTTTCTTTACTCCATCCCTTTTTTCCTTCAACATACACTGCAGCATGCCTTTGACTTACCTCCATCGCATCTTGCTTTCAATTCCACGTACAAATAAAATGCTAATTGCCTTCTTCACGGCTTCTCTTTTTTTTCCACGGCATAACAAAAACGAAAGTGCTTCGCAAAAAGCAAATGCACTCATTCAAAACAAAAGGAAACCCGATGTCCCAAATATCTTTTTGAGCACAAAATGTGAGCGGATACAAAAAAAAAAAAAAAAAAAAAAAAAAAAGACGACCTTCAGGGTTTATCTCGTCTTCGCGATTGTCAAGTCGAGAACACAAAATCAATAAAAAAGAGTTCACGGCATGGTCCTGGGGTATATCCGTCCCTTGGCAATGGGATGGGATAGAAAGAAAAAAAAAGAAAAATAGAAAACCTACCACGGGCTCGCATTTTTCTCTCCTCGCGAGATCCTCTGGTTGGTCCACCAGAAGCTAGAGGCAAAAAAGGCACCGAAAGTGAGGGATTATCCTCTATACCGTGAGTACTTTCCATTTTGTTCAAACTTTTTTTTTCGCCTTTGTTTTTCTTTGAGTAAAAGAAACAGAGACAGAGAAAGGTAGACAGAGAGAGAGGGAATGACAAACGAGTAAGCGAGCACAGGAACTCAAAATACCCGGACCATTCGTAACGCACGTATGGACATGATCTGACCCTTGTTTGTTGTTTGCCTTTTTGTTGTTGTTCTTGTTGTCCGAAAGGAAAAGAAGCAAGAAAGGGGTCTCGACTGATTCTTTTTTCTTGACAGCCACGAGGCAACATTTGTGTTGCAAAGAACTACCTCTAGCAAAAAAAAAAAAAAAACTCCTTTTACTTTCCCTCTGTTGATCACTCATGACCCTCTTCTACCCCTTTTGTCGACAGAGTCTGTGGGTTGAACGGGGGAAGTGGTGGAAGAGGAGGAGTGAATGAGAGACGAAGAAGGGGGAGAGGATCAGTGATGAAGGTCCATTCTCTCTTCTCTCAGTGAAAGTCTTTCATGCATGGCCCGGTTCCTTTGTTTCTTGGTGACCCTGAGACGAAACTCGAGGGAGAGATCGAATAAGAATTTCCCAATTGCTTTTTGTGTTTCCTTTTGCTTTGCCTTTGTCCTGCCCTGCCCTACCTCCTGCTGCTCCTCATCAGCCTGTGCGTGCACCCCTTTTTCATATGTTATATGTCGACATAATTATTATCCCACAAAATGCCTCCAAGGCGGTCCTGTGTCCGATTCTCGACAAGGTTTTTTTTCTTATGTTGCATTTGTGTGTTAAAAATAACAAAAGGGATTCAAACCCAAAAGTCCTGAGTAACCTTTCGAAAAAAAAAAAAAAAAAAAAAAAAAAAAAATGTTCGCCACTCTTCTCTTCAGACTCCTTCCTTCCCTCCCTCCCTCCTTATTTTTTTTTTGTTCCTTCTTCAGGAACTGCAAATCCCCGCGTCAGAATTAAAAAAAAAAAAAAAAAACCAGGACCGATCCCTTTTTTTTTTCTGTCATTTATTAACATTTCACATTCATGCCCTTTACGGACTTGAATATTTGGACCATTCACAACTTGACAAGGCACAAGGCGGAGATCGAGTGGACCGAGATAATGCCACCACGCGAACATGCCATCCCATGCTTTTCTATGTACGCACAGGGGCTGTAGTACCAAGCGCAAAAGTGCTTTAGCAATCAAAATGCCGCGCCCATGCTCATGCCCATGCATGCATCCATCTCCGGAGTTCTCTATCCGGGCAGGGCAGATGGCATATCTTTTCAAGTACTCTCACTTACGCAGACCCCTTCACACTCCTAAAGCAGTTTTCGCGTTTGTCTTATCCTTCTTTAGGATATTCAACCCTGACCTTCTCACGCCTGCGCTCTTTATTGATCCTATCCGACCGACTCCTTCCTGTCTATCTGATAACGGTGCCTTATTAACTGATGGATCTAACTCATTCGAAAAAGCACTTTCAGAGTGGGAACATGCGATTGAAGAAAAATATTCCAAAGTGATATATCACTTTCCTCTTAGTTTTTCAATGGCCTTTGAAGGCGACATAGAGACGAAAAATAGAAAGAGCGACAAGGTCTTCGAAAAGGGAACGAACGGAATAAAAAAGATCACATTGTCTTTCTTCCCCTTGAATGGTTCCTTGAATTTTTATTTTGTCTGGACCAGGCCATTTGGGGCGCCGTTGGAGTTGTAACGGTTGTTAAAGCCGGTTTTTTTTTTTTTTTTGAGTTTGCTCATATCCCATTCCTTTCCTCCCTCTTCTTTTCTTCTATCTCGATCTTCTATCGTTCTCGTGTTCTCGTGGGCGTTCGGACGACGTGCAATTCTTGTCATATTTTTTGTTTGTTCACAAGCCATGCCACTTGGAGGTGGAAGCAACCGCAAAAAACAAAGTAAACACAAAAAAATGTGGGGAGGTCATGATCATTAGGATTAACCTGCGATTGGCCCATCCCTTCACTCTCGATTGTTCACCGTACCTGAACCCGCCACCTCTTCCCTTCAAGAAGAACGTAAAAAGTACGACGAATGGGCACCCCTCTTTTTTTCTTGGTTTGACAGAAGGAAAAACATGCAATCAGAGTTTCGATTCATTCGTTTGACATGCGATCGAGTGTGTGTGCTCGTACCACTGAACCAGAACCTGCGACTTTTGAACGAATGACGGCTCGACAACGCGGCGACACGCCAATATGAGCAACAGGGAGTACTATCCAGCAGACGTTTTGCATAGCCAAGTCTTAGTTTCTCTGCTTATGCTGATGCTTATGTCTATGCGAATAATCCTCGCGCCTTCGGGAGCTCCTTTTTCGATCATCTCCGTTAAGGCTTTCTTGGCGGTTTATTGGTTTCTCTGAAGCTTTGGTGAAAGCAAACGCACCAGTAAACGTGTTTTGTATTATCCTCCAACGAGTCCCCACCCATTCAAGATAATAATACTCTCCCAGTTTCAGGTTTCGCGTGTGCTTAAGACCATCGTTCATTTTTTCTCTCCCTTTCTCAACTCCAGATGTGTGTGGAATTAAGGTCGAGAACGATGCTATACACATAAACACATTGTCCTTTGCAAAAGTATCCCAATGCGAAAAGTTTGTTGGAGATTATGCCAACGGAAAGTTTATCGGATGGATGTGTAGAACGTTTCTCCCTTCACCTTAACCTTCCTCTTTTCCTTCCTCCGATATGATACAGTATGCAATGCGTGTGGTTCAAAACGAAGAGTCGTACCTTTTACACATTAGCAAAAAACTCTTTGCATAATATCTTGGCCAGCAAGGTCTGCATGCTTGTTGAGCGTGTATGCGCATTCTGCGTTCTTGCTTTAAGTGTAGACGCGCCTGCGTGCGTACGCTTTGCATGAGCAAAGAAAGATTCTCCAGACTTGCTCAACAACATCTGAGAATACGTGTTGGTGCGCCGCCACGCGCTTCTTGAAATCGAAAGAAACACCCCCCCAACGCGAGCGACCGACCGATATCAAACTTCGTACCTCTGTTTCTCCTTAGCACCTATTTCGTGTGCACTATGGGGCACTAGCATCTTTTAGTAGGTTGTCCCTTGTGTGAGAAAAGGATTTCAGCAGAGGGGCCAATTCTTGGTCCGCAAACCACAATTGACTTTGGGGTTATGTGGACAAGAGAAACATGACATCAAGCGACATTATAAACGACGTGGCTGGTACCTTTTGGTTTCCAGAAACATAAACAAAGAATCATTAGACACCTCCTGAGCCTGTGACAAGAGAATAGTGGAGCCCTGATAACCCCTTCGTCAATAAAAGCACAACAAGGTGTAATTCTTAAGGGGGCTTGTTTATTAGCGTCTAGAATTGAAAGTTGAACTGGAAGCCGCCGCCGCCAGCCTGTTGGCCGAATGGACTGCCTCCTTGTTGGAAGAAGAAAGGGTTACCACCAAAGCCCTGTCCGAAGGGGTTTTGCTGTGCCTGAGGATCGTTGGGATCATCGCCATTGTCGAACCGTGCCCTCAACTCAGGATCGCTCAAGACCTCATATGCCTCGTTCAAACCAGCCATCTTCTTCTCCACTTGGTCAGGGCTCAACTCGCCACGGTAGGTATCGGGGTGCCAGAGCAAGGCCTGCTTGCGGAAGGCTTTCTTGATCTCGCGCGGGGTCGCACTCCTTGACACTCCCAAAATCTTGTAATAGTCCTTTTGTTGTGATTGCTTCAGTAGACGCTGTGCCTTGCTCAACTTTTCGTGGATCTCACGGTCCTGCCCCCCTGCGAGCTCCTGAGCCTTTGTGAAATCGCGGATCGCCTCCTCAAAGTCATCATTCAACATATGTGCCATACCCCTGCCAACCAGTCCGTCAACATTCGATTCGTCCAGCGACAATGTCGACGAGCACCACTTCAACGCGTTCGTTGTATCCTTGTTCTACAAGTTTGAAGAAAATGAATATTACGACATTAGTTATTTGATTCACAGAGTATGCGACATTAAGCAAGTACACACACAAACGTGACCACAAGTAGGTACCTCAGTATATGCTTTACAAGCAGCAGAGTAGATCTTCAAGAGGAGTCTCTTGGGCATCTTACCGACGGCCTTGTTCTCGGTCTCCATTGCTGTTGTCTCAGCCTCAATGTTGCGCACCAGTGACTTTTCGCCTCCCACAGACTTGTTGATCACGCCCGCCCAGCGATTGTGCTCCAGATCAGAGTTCAACTTGGCAATCTCTTTCTCGGTCGTCTTGAGCTTGCGGAAGAGCGCTTTGCAGAGCTTGTTTTCGGGGTCAAAGGAAATACATTGCTTGATCTGGGCCAGGGCCTGTTCAGGCATGTAGAGGGAGTAATAGCTCATCGTCGAGAGGCGGTGCATCAATTGTGGGTTTGTGGCGGCGTTGTGGGTAGCTCTGTTCAGATCGTTCACAGCCTCCTCGACCTCGCCTCGAGCCAAGTGGCACTCTGCCCTCTGTAACCGGAAGGGAACAAAGAGAGGAGATGTAAGGATGGCGGATCCCAAAATGTGGACACACTCCTCCGTCTGTCCAGCAGTGACCGCAGCCTCGGCGAGGGCGAGTGCCTTGGAGGCCTCGTCCAAGGAAGCCAAGAGAGCTGGGATCTCCTGTTCTATGTGGGGGTCGGTCGATCGGTGGCTGGCGTAATATGCTTCCAGATCCTGCTTGGCCTTGGCAAACTCTCCTGCCTTTGTGTAGATCTTGCCGCGCTGGAGAAGAGCCTGGCCAAAGTCAGGCTTGAGCTTGAGGATGGTTGTAAAGTCGGCCAAGGCCTGGTTGTTGCGTCCTAGAGTCAGATATGTCGCTGCTCGCTTGAAGTACGACAAATAGTTGGAGGGGTCCCGGTCTAAACAGAAGTGTAACGGTGAGAGATGTGAGTGTTGGTCGTATGGCCCTCAGAACAGTACCTATGAAAGCAGATGGAGCAAGTTGCATTGAAAAGAGCAGAAACTTACCGATGGCGGCATCGTAGCTCTGAAGGGCGAGGTTGTATTCACCCTTGCCAAGGAGGGCAGTGGCCTGGTCCAAGTACTGCTGGGTGGTCTGGGGACCCTCTGCACAGACAACCTGGACGGAGAGGATGACGGGCAGCAATGACAGGAGGTGATGGAGCCTCATCTTTTGTTATATGTGTTGTTGTTTCGTTTCGTTGTGGGTGAAGAGACAAGGCTGTTTGACACGTTTGTAGGGAGAGTGGGTTGTGAGGAGGGAGATAGTGGTGAGAGAGTGGAGCGAGAGAGGAGGAAGAGAGTGGAGTGAGTGGAGTGAGAGAAGGGGAAGGGAGTGTATGAGGAAGGAAAGAGAAGGAATTGGTTGATGAAAGAAACAAATAGTTAAATATATTGCCTTAAGTGAAATTGCAACGGTACCCTGAACCACAAGGGAAGACAGACGCCTTGTTTTCTGTGTGGCAGCATCTCATTGGATATCCATCTGTCTATCATGAATAACCATCGCAGTCACTTTAGCATTGTGTTGGAGCGACAAAAAGCCTTCAGAACATTTGGATGGAGGAGGAGCCCACATCCACTCACAGAGCGAAACGTCGGACAAGGACGAAGAACACAACCAGATAGGCAAACAGATAAACGGACAGGCATCAACAAACAAGCAATGGTGCAGCCAATGCGCATAGAACAACAAAAAAAGAAAATGGACATACATGTAACATGTTCGTCGGGGAATTGTTTTTTTTTTTTGGTTGTTTTATATTTTATTTTACTCTATATGGCTCTGGTTTAGTAGTACTCGCGTCGGTGCTGATCATTGTGAACGGAGGTGGAAGACAGCTGCGATGAGAGGGTATGGATCGAAGGCAGCTGAATCTTCTCGTTGACAGGAACACGAGACAACGAAGGAAGGTTCATCTGAGGAGGCGAATGGGACCGGCCGTCCTGCACCTGGTGAGGATCCACCGGCGAGAATGGAAGAGGAGGAGAAAAGTTGCCATCGCTGTGCTGGGAGGACATCGATGGTGTCCGGCTGTGGTAGGCCTCCTCGCCATGGTCGCGGCGCGGTGCTTCAGATGCGGCTGCTGAGGCAGGAGAGTACTCCATTTCTTGGTCATCATTAAGAAGTGCTGCCGGGAATCCATGACGACCAGCGTGCGTGGATTGGGAAGAATGCTGTTGCTGTTGTTGTTGGTAAGGGTGAGCGGGGGCCTCGGAGCGGGAAGTATATACAGATGAGGCGGTGGAGTGAGCTGTGCCCATTGGGTACGACGGAGCATAGCCGTAGGAAGGAGATCCTTCATAGGGGTGGCTGTGCTCGTGGGAAGGGTAGTGGTAGGTCGGTCCAGCCGACGGGGAAGGGTGGCGATGATGGTGCCCATGAGAGTATGGCGACTCTCGCGGGTTGCCAGAGTGATATCTGGCATGAGGATGGGCGTAGGGATGCTCTTGAGGGTAAGAGCGGTAGTGAGGATGGCCATCGTAGTAGGATGGCTGGCTGGAGCTATAGTATCCGTGAGTGTGGTGCCTTGAGGGGCCATAAGCTTCATAGTACCTTGCCTCTTCCTCGGAACCATAGGGATGATAACGAGGACGCGAGGGCGAAGGATCCTGAGCATGGTAGGAACGAGGCGAGAAGCGGGGCGAGGATGGTGGCGTGCGGTCAATAGGCTCGGACGACGCATATCTTGTCTCGACCTTGGGGCGGACAGCAATGGGCACATGTCTAGACGATGCATGGACATAGGGCGAATCGGCAAAGGTGGTTGTGGGCGAAGGACGTGACCGCTTTGTGGGCTGGTGGTCGTCGTGGTCGCTGTGTTCGGCCTCGTGGCAGGACGAAGGGGGGCTATGCATGTGTGTAGCACCACCCTCGGCAGCGTCATCCGAGACGGCATGCTTGGGCTTGACGTGGTGGTCCTTGCGGATGCGGATGCGAACCCCTTGGTCAGAGAAGCTTCTGGAGAGGAAGGTTGACTCTAGCACCCCGGGGAATGTCTTGCTGGAGTGTACGGTCATTGGGTTGGAGATGGAAGTCATCACGTGGACGACCTGACCCTCGATGAGCTCAAAGAGAGTGAACCGCAAGCAGAAGCGACCTTCTATCCGGACAGAGATGTCGCCAAAGACAAAGAAGCCGCCATCCGAGTTGTCGACATCCTTGAGGCGGTTGAGGGAAGAGACGACTGTACCAGCGAGGGCACGGTGGGCAGGGGCGACAATCTCACCATTGGGATCGTCGGCATGGACCAAGTTGCAGCACATGAACAGATATGGACTTTGCAAGTAATCCCTACAGTCATGACCATTAACGAAAACAATCAATGTTAAAAACTATTGGCGCAATGGGATATTAGCAACGATTGAGAGCATCCACATGAAGAAAAAGGAGCTTACTTGTTTTTATCGGTAGAGGCGTCAGCGAGCTTGATCTGGACGATTGGAGGGGGGTCGATTGAGCGACGGTCGCGCTCCTTGTTGCCGCAGACTTTTGCCCGCTGGGGTTGCTGTCTGATGGTGAGGACATACTTCGAGCTGAGAATATTGTATACAGCAAGGAAGGAGATGGACAGGAGAACGACTGTTTTGGTTAGTACTCATATCCAAAAACAAAAAAAAAAAAACGTCATCTGTTTACCCGGGTCGATGGACAGAAATCGACACCCAAAGGGGGAAAGATAGGCACAGGTGGATAACTGGTCCAAATGGCGGCGGAAACAAAATATAATATTAGAGGGCACCAAAAAAAAAAAAAAAAAAAAAAAGGGAGGAGAGAAAAATACTTACGAGTCGGCTGCTTGAGATTTTTCAGTCTTACCACTGACAAAGCAGTAAGCTGTTGATGCTGACTTGACCATTATTATAGTTGTTGTGGTTGTTGTTGTTAATAGTTACAGAAAGTGAGAGTGAGAGAGAGAGAGAGAGTGACAGAGGCGCAGATGCTGATAAAACAAAGGGATTGAGTAAAAGAGACCGAGTTCAGAAAAGAGTGGTGAAAGGTGAAAGAGAGTGGCTAGGTTCGTAGCATAGCAGGCAGTCCAGTGTAAGATAGAATGAAAGAGATTGAATGAGGAAGAAAGTGAATGAAAAAGAGTTGAGAGATGATGGGAGAGTGAGTGGGCGAGAGAAAGAGAGTGAGTGAGAGAGATGAGACAAGAGGTGAGAGTCTCTTTTTACTTTTCAGGGGCAGAGAAAGTCCAGCTGATAGATTCAAGTGAGGAAAGGAGAAGAATGGTTAGAAGAAAGGGAGGAGAGAAGAAGGAAAAGAAAGAGAGAGAAAGAAGAAATAAAGAAGAGAGAAGAGTGAGAGGAAGAACGGAAAAGGGAAAAAAGGGCGAGTGGGGCAGAAAGAGTGAAAGAAGAGACCCGAAGAATACAACAGACATGGAAGGGAAGGGAAGGGAACGAATGCGAGTGGACAGTGGGAGAAGTTGGGTAAGAGTACAGTACTGTTAAGAGCAAAAAAGACACAAATTGATACAAAAAGGGAAAGGAAAAGGGGGGCCAGAGGGGAAAGAGGCAGAGGGACAAAAGGACGCCGAGGACAGACGGAGAAAGTAAGAAGGGTAAATGTGAATGAACGAGTCCAGGTGGACTCGAAAAACGCATTCTGGACTCTTTCACTTCGTATTTTACCGAGGGTTGGCACTCGCAATTTAAAAAAAAAAAAAAAATAAAAAAAATAGAGAGTAATATCTTGTCGTTGCCTGCTGGACAGGAACAAACAAGTGCTCTCATTATTTTTTTCTTCTCTCTCTTTGAACCTCAACAAATCATCTGAGAGCATACACGCACTCTCTTACTTTCTTATCCATTCTCACTCACTCAACATATCCACAAGAAACCCATAATGTCGCCCCTTGCTCTCACCACTCATCCTCTTTTGGGTTCTCACTCTCCCTCTCTCACCTTCTGTCCTCCTCCCTCAGCCAATCGACCCACTCTCGCTCCGACAATTGGTCTAGCTAGCCAAGACTACTGTAAAATAAATAAGAAAGAAAAAAAAATGCCTCAAAAGATGAGCTCACTCTGCCTTGTCATTCCCAATTCAAACTGAAGAAGAAAGATATACAACCACCAAAACAAAACATTACACAACCCAAAAGTAGACACACGCCCACTGCCACCCCCCTTTCACTCGCCCGCCCACTCTTTGTCTCATTTTTTTTTTTTTTTTTTTTTTTTTTTGGTGCTGCTTGTGGTCGTCCACGAGGGTCCAATTTACCCATTCTCAAAGCCCACTTTATAATTATTTTTGATTCGATTACTTTTGATTGCGATTGGATACAAATGAGAAGGAGGAGGTGTTGCAAAAGGGGAGATAAAGAAAGGAAGAAAGGAGGACAGCTGGACAAAAAAAAAACTAAGCAAAACCTCGGAATTTCCTTAATCCCTCCTTTTCCTCCGTCTATTGTTGTCATTTGAGCCAAGCAACCGACCAGCCAACCAACCAACCAACGAGCGAACCAACCAACAAACCAACCAACCAGCAGGAGACAGATGGCCATATTGAAGTACAGTACTGTACAGTACAGTTGATTCGACTGTACTGTACATACAGTAAGCACAAACAAAGAAGAAACGACCTGTTTACCCACATCTTGTTGGTATACTTTTTCCTCGGTTCGATTGCGACGGAGTGCGAGCCTTGTTCCAATTTTGGAAAGTAGAGTCCACGAGGAGGCTAGGAAAGGACGAGGCCTCAGGTCCCTGCCAAGTCAATCCCTCTCAGTTGGTCTTGTCATGTCTCGCTTACTTTACACCTGGGGCAGTTTCATCTTCTTTTCATCACACTTGAACCTCCCCCTCTCTCATTTTTTTTGCCCTCCCCCCCCCCCCTTTTCTTTCATCTTCCCTCTTTCCCAAACTCCAAGTATCAATCTTCATTAGTCTTATTTTATATATATATGAACCTTGAAAAGTAGCATCAGACGCAAACTCGGATGATCTCCGAGAGTTCCTCCTCTTCATTTCTGTCGATATGATCTGTATCCATTTTTCACTTCCTTGACGGTTGCGTGGTTCGGAGACGACAGCGCCACTCTCATTCACCCACAAGTACCAGCGACACCGCCGATTCTCCCGTTTCCCGCTCGCGCTTTTTTTGTTTGTAGGCTGTGTCCAGGTGTCCGATTAGCTTGGTCTATTTATTACCCATCTCACTTGTTGGCCCACTTTTGAAAAGTCGCCCCTGTCGGTAAGCGAAAAAAAAAAATAAAAAAAAAAATAAACAGTCGCATTGTTTTTTCCCTTCTTGCCCTCAAACTGCGCAAAATTAGGAGGAGCAAGCAAGCCAGACACTACCCTGGCCTTTTGCTCTCAGGGACACATGCGGGACTTCGTTATACTTCTTTCGCTGACTTGAGCTCAAGAGATGGTCTACCACTATTCATCAATCTGCTCAGTGACATCTTCAAACAATCAACCCAATCTCGCTTTTCTTTCTCGCTTTTAGCCTGTCGTCGAGTCGAGGTCGAGACTAGCTAAGAAAAGAAAATATACATCGCTGAACCCAAAATAAAACTTTGTTGCTACTGTTGTTGTTGTTGTTGTGCTCTAATTTTGAAGAATACCCGGGGTATACCAACCTGCCCTCCATCTCCCATTTTCGCTCTCGCTGTCCATCTCTCTCGCTCTCTCTCTCCCCCTCTCCCCCTGTCTCTCTCTCCCTCTCTCCCCCTGTCTCTCTCTCCCTCTACTATTTTTTCCGTGCATGCTTCTCTTCTGTGTCGCAAGTTGGGTTCGCCACCAGGACAATTGTTACCATATCGGTGTTAAAAACCATGAACTCTTTTTTCTCCCAAACCAGATGTGCCTTGGACTGCCTGATGGCACCTGCCAATTATATGTGTTTACCTCATCTCAAATAGAGAGGGAGAGGAGTTCTGTCGTTTAAAGGCCTTTTCGTTCAGGCTCGGTACATCAATGGACGTTACATCTTTGTTCCCTGCACCACCGCAATACGCAAAAAGCCCTCTCATCATACGTCATTATCATTATTATCATTGACCCTGCACGGCAATCCAATGCCTTTTTCCGCCTGCCAACTAGTTGTGGCAGGCTGGCAGGCTGTTGTTGTCTCAGCCCCTTTGAAGGGTTTGACCATGGACGTCTTTATTCTGATCACGCGACAATGATTCTTTCTTTTTTTTTTTCTTTCTGTTGCACTTTCGCTTCTCCTCTTTTCCCTACTTTTCCTGCTCTTCCCAGGCCATCACTCTTCCTTCACTCCAACCCAACACTTTCTCACTCCCTTCACTTGCTGGCGTACTGTAACAAGATTCAATTGCTCCCACAAAGCGGTTAATCCCACACCCTCATTAATCTTCAATATGTTAAGGATACAAATTGTGTGTGTTAATAAAAGAGAACTGAAATAACGCATAAAAGTGGAGGTTTTTCGTTTGTGTAGCAAACTTATTTGGTATGGTATCAGAAGGTTGAAACCAATGGCGTACCCCACAACCAGAAGCGACTCTATCAGATTGAGCCTTTAACTGAAAGTAACCAATTTGTTGGAGTAATCCAAGGGACGTGATCTACAAAGATATAACTTTACTACTATCATTCACGACGTCGTCGCTGGTCAACTGCAGAGGAAAAGCTTTTTTCAAGTACGTTGTTAAATCGCCGCAGGGTACTGTCTTGAGCTTTTTGCCACCAACTTCAGCCCCTTCATTTTCTCAGAAACTGAAAAGCTGTCTGACTTTTTTTTTTGCCCATTCTTGACTACTGCTGAATGCCAACAGCTGACGGAGAATATAAGAACGTCAAAGGTAACGAAAGTTTGGAACGTACTGTTAAAAAGTGGATATATTGTTTTTTACATGGCCCTATAACTATATGTTTTTTTTAAAACTTTCGAACAATACACAAACAATACCAGCTCGCACTCTGGACGTTTCCGTTGTTGGACAAGGTGAATGCCACTTTAACTTTCTTTTGTCCGTCACATGCTATGCGAGATCGCACCTTGACGCAGACTTTGACTTGAAACGATGAGACTAACTTTGGCATTGTATACTGTGTTCTCTAGCTCGAGACAAGGCATATCGATTCAACAGGATAATATCTACAATGGGAAAACAGAAGCTGGACTTGTATCACTGTAGTTATGGCAAGTGTAGAGCAACGTTTTTAAGGCTCCATGCTGCCAGCGCACATATTACCAAATGTCGATACAAGGGGGCGACCAAGCTCTGTCCCATCAAAGTTGCCAACGTTGGTTCGCTCCTAATTATGATAAGAAGCACATGGAGACCTATCACCGCGACAACATCACCCCTCCCACAACAAAAGCAGGAGTCCGTGTCGGCTGGGCTGTGGACAAACTTTCAAGCAACAACAGAACAGGCAACTCCACGAACACAACATTCCGCACGTCCAAACAGGTCAACTGCATGTGCCAGGGGTTGTTGGGCTTCTCAAACTTTCACGACTTTGCACTCACGGTGACCGATCAAGCTTATCTCCTGGGAGCTGGATTGGATGATAGTAACGGAGAGTTTGACGAAAATGTAGAATACGACGAGGAGGATAAGACGGAGACTGGAGACCAAGCGGGAAGAGATTTGTATCAAGGATCCTCTTTGTCGTTGGGACCTGTCGAGGGTGAACGAGCGGGAGGAGTGTCAAGCCCTGAGAACGAGGCCGGTAACGTCGTCGACTTTCAAGGTCGCCAATGCATCGATGCTATTCCCTCTGGAACGTTTCAAGTTGCAACATTTATTATACTTGTTCATTCAAGTCATGAGTCTACTTTGGAATCGGCAATTGTTGTTTTCGAAACTGACAATTATACACCCCGGTTTGTTGTCGACAAGGGTGTTCCGAGGAAGGTCTAGCCTGTGGAGGCGTCCAATATCAAGAAGCTCATCCATCTCGGATTCGAATATCATACCAAGCAGGATGTTACGTCGGTTTGCGCGGATTGTAGAAGGAGGCGGAACTGGCAGGTCGAATCTATTTGTTGGAGGATTTGCATCAATCAAGACCTATGTACGCCTTCCCGTAGGTCCAGGACTAGGATCACATACAAGGGGTTCTTGGCGGCACAACATGACTATTCCCCTCAAAATGCCATTCCGACCATTCTGCAGAAGGAGGGGACCCAAGCATGGTGCCCCGAGCGTCCAGAGGGATGTGACCAATGTGGAGCCATTTTGACAAGCATCAACGGACATTTTTCTCTCCTCAGCGTCCCCTTTTACTTCTCCCGACCTGCATAGATTGTCACATCAATGCGGGCTCGAAGGAAGGTGGCATTGCGGAGATTGGCGCTCCACCGGGTAGCAAAAGCGAACGGAAACATGACGATCCAGTCCACTCTTGACCTTGTGTGCCTGGTGGTGGCCAACGGTTTTTCTACAGGGCCTGTGCAGCTAGACGAGGATCAGCAACTCAGGGTGCGCGCCCGGGCCATGAGCAGCCAGGCCATGGACTTTTATACTGGATTACCCTTGGAGATCGATCGATCGAACGGACCCTACAAGTTCACCATTGAGCGCCTGAGACCTGGCCTTCTCTATGATGATGCTGAGCACATGTGCGTCCCATCGGCTCTGTTCTTCAACCGCCTGTTCGGCCCCAAATCTCTTGAACAGCGCGCGAGATACGTCCAGGACCTGCACCGGCATGCTGACTGGAACTTTGGACCACAACGACTCCTGTCGATGACAGACGCTACTCAAGATGCGGAGGAACTGACCCAAGGAGATGTCGACCATTGGCGCCCCTTCTTTCTCAACCAGCGTAAGAATCAGGTCAAATGTCGATGGGATTTCCACGACCTTTTGACTTTCGTCAAGGACATGGGAAAAAGATGTGCAGTTACAGGAGTGAAGACAACGAATCTCTCCGTTGACCGGTAAGAGTTTTTTTTTTTTTTTTTGGGGGGGGGGGGCAATCTACCAAGGTAGATAACTTATCTTGTTCATTTGTATCATTTCTAGCATTTACAACACCAACGAATATCAACGAGGCGATGTTGTATTGATGGACTTGCCATTGAACTAGGCCAAGACGTCCTGCCCCCGCTTTAATTCACCAGTCGCATTTAATGCCGCCTTTCCGAGCCTGACAACGAGTAATGAAGTCGAGCGAACGCTCGCAGGATTGCGATATCTGCAGGGGATCCTTGCTTACCTTCTGAACTCTGATGAACAAGAGTAAGTAAAAAAAAATAGTGGACATATTGCACGCACACTTTAAGCCAAATCTTTTGCTAATTCAGCACTCTCATTTTTCCTCGATAGATGGGTCCGTAAAATGCGCAGAATTGAAAAGTCCCGGGTCTGAAGGTTAATCTGGGAAGCAGGACTGAGTGTGAGGCAAACGTAGCAACCTGTGGAGCAGCGAAGCCGTCGATGAGCTTTGGGTGCCGGTAGACGAATATCACAAATGGTAGGATACAACAAAGACATAGCTTTAGATACAGTAACTATAGTAAACCAATAGTCTGCAACCACAACATATGAAGTTTCGCTGCATTGTCAAAACAATCCTATGCACACCTCCTCCCAATGCAACAGTCAGGTTCCAATATATTTTTTTTAAGTTGTTTACCCTTGCGTATGGTCACCTTGTGCGATGATAACGGCCTGGATCCTTCCCGGGAGACTCGAGTACAAACGTGTGAGGGACTCAACTCTGATGTCCCTCCATTCCTCGTTCAAAGCGACCACCATCTCCTCAATACTTCTTGGCCGAACACGCCGATTCTGAACAGCATCTTTCAATTGTGCCCATACATTTTCAATGGGAGTGAGATCCGCGGAACAAGCAGGCCGCGCTAGCTTCGCAATTCTATGCTCTTCACACCAATTCCTTGAAACAAGGGTAGTGTACATAGGGTACTTCATCCTCCATCAGAACTGGCCTATGATCCTCCTCCCAATCCTCCAACAGAATGGTAGTGGTAACTTGACCTATGAAGTCAAGCAGCTCGCCATCATAGATAACGTAGACAAAGTCCACAGCCTTCTTGCTGTCGGGAGGGATCGTGATCAGTTTAGACATGGAGGAACTCCCAAACGCACCCCAAACCATCACAGACATCCTTCTACTCTTAAAAGATGGAGCGAGACAATCGTTCTGGTAGTTCTGATCTTACGGAAGGTCTTTCTAAACTCAATAGACGACTCGTCAGTCCACACCACCTTCTTCCAATCCTCAGCCGTCCAATGACTGTACTATCTAGTAAACACCAATCGGACTTGTTAATGCTTGTTTATGCTTGTTTATGTTTGTTTATGCTTGTTTATGCTTGTGTATGTTTGTCGGACAAAATAGGCCTCACTAAGGCAACACGAGAAAAGATCCCTTCTCTATGAAGCGTTCTCCTGACAGTGATTGTCGAGGTCTCGACGGCAACTAGGTTGGTGATGTCGGTAAGAGTGGCACGGCGATTTCTTTTGGCAATGGAGACAACTTGGCGAACAGGGCTTTTCCTTGGCTCGTAGTTCCTTCTCTCGCGGTAGCATTGATGACATTGCCAACGGTTGCTCGGCTTTGATCCACGGACCTGGCTATCTCTGCTGGAGTGCGCCCGGACTTCCACATAACAACAATCTCGCCTTGTTCTCCAGCGAATAGAGTCATCAGAGGGAGATGAACGGAAAGGAGACGTCGGGGAGTAGAAAAGAAACTGCTTTTTTGTTTGTAAAATTCTTTTTGGAAGGTGGCTGTGCACCTTCCCATGTTGCATTGTTGTACTAACAATAAATCATCGTTTTTATTTCGTTCAAAAATGAAACTGAGCTGGGTCGAAGTAGAAGAACGGCACGGCGACGAAGATGATTGAAGTAGGCATCCCAGAGGGTGGATTTTTTACCTGTTGCTCTTAGCGACACGTTCTAGAAGGGAGGAAGTGATTTGGAGGAAGAAAGCGAGAAGGAAAGAAAAAGAAAGAAAAAATGAGTTAGAAGCGATTCTTGAAATATTCCAGGCATGTACATATTGAGGACATGATATGCAGTCACGGTGATCATACCGAGCTCATCCTTCTTCTTGATGGCGTAGGAGTTGGAGGAGCCCTTGGCGGCGTTGATGAGCTCATCAGCGAGGCACTCAGCAATGGACTTGACGTTGCGGAAAGCAGACTCACGGGTCTAAAAGGGGTTAAGAATGGAGATGGGATGAGATGTTAGTAACTGTAAGGGGCGAGACCTCTTACTCTGGGCTTTGATAAATGGGCTCGTGTTGTTATTGCAACATATCATGCATTAGGGCAACAGCAGCTTGTTAGCATGCCGACAACCAAAGAATTGACCAAGGTGCGCGATACGGGTCATCAGTAACTTTTCTCTCCAGATTGTGGGTTGAGGACAATTAGAAGAAAAAAGATACAATGCCATATCACCACAATCGTCATTCAAAGTGTCAAATGGCGTTCCTGCTGTTCCCGTAAAAGAAGAGAAAAAAAACTTACTCCGATGGTCAAGAGGGAGACAGCCTGGTTGACACGGCGGAGGGGAGAGACATCGACGGCCTGGCGACGGACGGTACCGGCGGAACCAATACGGGTGGAATCCTCACGGGGACCGGTGTTGATGATGGCATCAACGAGAACCTGGATGGGGTTCTGGTCAGAGAGCAAGTGGATGATCTCGAAAGCGTGCTTGACGATACGGACAGCCATGAGCTTCTTTCCGTTGTTGCGTCCGTGCATCATCAAGGAGTTGGTAAGACGCTCAACGATGGGGCACTGGGCCTTGCGGAAACGCTTGGAGGCGAAGCGACCAGCGGTGTGGGGCAAGTAGACGGGGGCCTTGACCTGGATGTAGTCAATCAAGGAAATATCCTTGACCTCGACGTCGTCGTAGGACCACTTGTTGAAGAGGCGGACAGCGCCATCGGTCTCAATGCCGGCAGGAAGAGCAAGGGTGGCCATTTCTATGAGAATCCGCGAGTCGAAGATATACACAAGTATTAGCCACTAATCGTGCTTCGGTGGTAGGAGACTGATCCAGTTAACGTACAAGTCGATTGTTGCCACGATCGCTGCTGTCCTGATGCGCACAATGCGAATCCTTGTTATTGATATCGCCACTGCTCAACTGCAAAATGTCTGGCAGTGATCTTAAACTTGTTGATCTCTGCCCATGGCTTGCTCATTTGAAACAGGTCGATCGTCAAGGTTGAGAATAGGTTTTGGTCTCGATCGAAAATTATCCACAGAGTGATTGGGGCGATTGACGGTATAAAAGATGCCGAACGGGATGTCTTGTATCGGTATGGGATGGCTCCATGCATTGACGGATGGTTGACGATGTCGGATGGATGGTTGGATTTGCGCGAACAGATTGCATATACTGCATACCGAAAAAAATTGAAGAGGAGGAATTCAAAGTGTTCCAAGACTGAATCGACTTAAGTATCAGATCACTGGACCAAACTCCGTCATGGAACCCCTTAACCGTGACAAGCTACCTTGGCTCTTTCCTCTCCTTGACCTTTTTTTCCTCTTCTTGGGCAAGCGACCTTGCCTCTTTACCAAAAACCCTTAATACCTTTCCCTCTCAAAAAAACGTGGTAAGTTAAAGGAGAGTCTGGATGAACGACGGACCCGTGCATGGTTGTCGCCCTCCATCAGCCGTAACCTCATCAACAAACGAGAAAACTTAACAACATGCTGCCTGTAAACAAGCCAACTCGTTTGTTTTTGTTTTTCTTTGATTTTTTTTTTCTCCCTGCCTTAAAGTCCGCAGCGGACAGTGGGGTCTTTGTACCTTTCCCCACCAAAAAAAATAACGGAAAATGCGGCCGACCGTTAGGGTCTTGCCGTGAGAACAAGAAGTAAAGAAGAGAAGCAGGAGGCTAACACGATCATACTCAATGTCAACAATAGGTCAATCGCAGCTGCAGGGTCTTTCACTGACTCACACTGTATTCTTTCACCAAACCCTCAACAACCAGCTCACATCTCCACCACCCTTTTCATAGCCTTGCCTCTCGGAACTTGAGGTTATATCATGGAAAATCAGTCCGAAGCTACTAGGAAACGAAAAAACACCGAGGAGGAATCGACCGCCGGCTTCAAAAGGGCCCTTGTTTCTGCCACCACCACCTATGACCATGGACTGAATGAATTCGGCGTACAGGAACTGACCGCTGGAGGTGCGCCACAAGCCGACACAAGACCCCACGGACATACTACTCGGACACTCCCCACAGATGCTCGAAGAAATCAGGTGCTGCCAGCACACAGTACTGGCAATCAACCCAACCGAACGCCTACTTCATCAGAAGTACAAGCAGCGGATGCAGTGCTGAGCACTATGGTCGGTATCCTGGCAGGAGCTGGAGACAGCCGACATGGAATGAGCCACAACCAACACTCAGAGTCCCACTCGGCTCTGTCCACCCATCCAACTCAACACAACAACAGCACCTCTCAACAAGACGCTACAGGAAGAATCAACGAAGATGTTTTGAACATGCAGCACCAACTCCAACAACAGATCCCATTGGATTCATCAACAAACCGACTCACGCACCACCAACTTTTGGATACGATGAGCAGTATCCCCAACATGCATCTGCTGCTAGAAGAGAGTCTAAAGGGAACCCTGGGGCAGGAGAGGAACGGTACTGATGAGCAAAGGCGACAGGAGGATGACTCCGAATCTGCACACAACGCGGCAATTGAGGACGCCAGAAGAGTGTTGATGAACCTGGAAAGTGACCCCTCTATCCTGGTGACTCTCAAGCCACACTCCGTTCACACGCCTCAAACAAGCCATCCCAGTTCGCCTCTACCCAACACCAGCAACGTCAGTGTTTCGCCAGTCGAGAATCTGGGCAAGGGCAAGAAGAAAGGAAAGGCTGCACGAGCAAGCACTGGACCCTCTGCCAAGAATGATGCCAATGCATCTGATATTGATCTTCAGGAGCAGGTGAAGAACGATACTGCAGCGGTGACCAGTGACAACCCTCTGCACACCAAGTGGCTTATGGCGACTGCTCTCAAGGACAAGGGTACGTTTTAGTTTGCATACGACGCTGAAGAATGGAGATTCGAGAGTGTCTATCGAATGCGTACTGACCATATACTCTTCCAACTTGATTGATTATAGGCATCAGTTACAAAACAGGAACGTTCAGCTCACACGAGGACGAACTCATCCGAGAGACCATCAAGGGTTACGTTGCGCGCAATAATATGCCAGAGGATGCTATTCAGCGTTGGTTCGAGAACGGAAACGGGCGTGGTCGGTTTGAAAAGAACGACCTGAAAGCCTTGTGGGTCGAAATTGGTACGACATGACACGCCGCTGTTTTTTGGATCCAGGGGTTCATACTGCATAATGACTTCAAATGTCTTGAACTAACATATATGTCTTTATTTTGACTCCCACTGATAGCCGTTCGTCTCCAAAACCGACCTTTGCTCAACATTTACCTGCACGTGCGCCGAATGTTCCACCCCCAGAACAATATCGGCACCTGGAGCAAAGAAGACGACCAGAAGCTTATCATGCTCCATGCGCTGCACAAGGGCCAATGGACGACAATCGGAACAGAGCTCGGACGCATGGCTGATAGCTGTCGTGACCGATACCGCAACCACCTCAAGGACCAGAGCACCATGTTGACGGGACCTTGGCAGCCACACGAGGACGAGCAGCTGTTGACAATCATGCAGGATCTGGCACTACAGCAGGGTAAAATCAATATTTTGGATTCCAGCCCAATGTGGACTCTGATCTCGGAAAGGATGCACGGAACCAGGACACGCCACCAATGTCGGCACCGGTATTCACAAACTCTTCAGCCTCGCCTCGAACGCGGAGAATGGACAGCGCCGAGCTCTGCTGCTGCTGCTGCTGCTGCTGCTGTTGCGGCCAACGCTGCCGTCGCTGCGAGTGCATCGTCATCGTCGTCCTCCAAACAGTCGTCTCAACAGCAACATCTTCAGGCTCACAATAACCACCTAGGCCTCGGTCTTAGCCCTAACCCTGGCCTCAGCTCCAACCATGGCGTCAGTTCCGGTCACGAACAAGGCAAGACTACGGCCGAGCAGGATGTTTTAATGCTTGCGGCGGCGCTGCAGGGAGTCCTTCCCGATCATGATAACGACCATATGCTTTGGTCACAAGCTGTGGCAAACGATATACAAAACTCTAGTCATCTGCACGGCCAGGATGCCCACCATAGCATTTCTCCTGGATCTCACGACCCCTTCACAGCAGCCGCCATTGCAGCAGCGGCCTCACTTCCACTCCCCACGATTGTTCCCAAGGCGCCCAAAGGTCCTATTCGACGCCGCTCCGGACTCCAGCAGCAGCTGGATACACTCAGGATCATTCAAGAGGATGGCTATACCGACCATACTGACATCGATTGGTCCAACATCGCTCAGCGACTCCGAGACAGAGTGGAAGAGGCCAATGCAATCCAACTGGCCAAAATCATTCAGACGCACGACCAACTCGATTCCAAAAAACAACGGCATCTCCAAGACGGCGACAGTACTGCTGCAGCTGCAGCTGCAGCATCGGCAGCTATGGCAGCAGCGGTCTCTGCCGCGCAAGCTGAAGCAGTGGCGAGTTTGCAGAGAGTCCCTGCCGCCAACCAGTGTGCAAGGACGTTCATGTCCTCTCGCTGCAAGATTGAGGGCTATCGTGATATGACCCTGCAGCAGGTTATTGTGTTCATGATGAAGGATGTTGAACGCCGTATCATGCATCGACGGGGTGGACCTGGTAGCTCGAGCAAGAGGATTGCATCGCCAAGCGGAGGAACAGAGGGAGCCGAAGAGTCCTCTTCCAAGTCGCCGTCTGGTGCATTGTCGAAAGAGGCTTCCAATGAAGCAGTCATCCAACAACAGGAGATTATCATCAATAACGCTGCTCAGCAAGCGGCTATCGCAGCCCTTTCAGCACAATTTCCATTCCTGCAGCAACATCATCACCACCATGGCCAGTCGGCACTTGCACATGCTCTGTCGGACCCCTCAGGGCATCTCTCTTCCCACCACTCCTCCGCCGCCAGCGCTATCCCTCAAACGTCCACAGCACCACCATCGTCAACTCACCCTACACACTCACAGGAGCCATTGGAGAGCCTGTCGGTCGAACAACGGGCTCAGCGCCAGCAAGAACTGGAGACACAGCAGCATAACCATGATCTTGCGGAGCAAATGCTGAACTTTGCTTTCTCGATCACAGATATGTCTCATCACCCACATCAACACTTCAGCAGCTATCAACAACAACAACCACCACAATCCCACCACCAACATCAAGGGTCATCGATCCTGATGTCTCCTTCGATGTCTTCATCGTCTTCAGCAACATCTGCTTCACCTTCTTCCTGGCCGATCGATGAGGCTTCAGCGGCGAGTGCTTCTCAACGAGAGAAACAGGCGACCCGGCGGGTCCTTCATGCGCTCAAATCGAGTGATTTTGCAACCGACACGAGTGAAGATGACGATGAGGCAGAGGACGCAACACAAGGCAATCCTCAAGGACAATAGTCAGTAAACTTTTTTTGATTTTATCTGCAAAGCGACCTGTTCATGTTGAAAATTGTAAGAATTGGCAAATGTAATTGCTTGCTAGAAGGTGGCAAGGAAAGTTGTAACGATATCTCACGGACAAAGCAGCTGGGAGTACCCGTGCTCAGCCTAGTCAAGGAATGTAAATCAATAAGAAAATGAGTTGTGGAGTCAGACCAGCTTATTTTACTTGATGTCGTGAACGTGTTAAGGTAGGAAGACATTAGCGTCATGCTCGTATAGTATGGGTCAAATTATCCAAGGAGGATCACCTGCGCCTGAGCAGAAGGCAGACCGGTACCGCCGACTGAAAGTGGCTCACGACCAATCTTTATCATATACACTATTGTGGAGAAGGTAGGAACAGGTTGAGAATGTGCGACCACTTAGTTTCAGGGTTGAATGAGAGGGAGAGAGAAAACGAGGGGTAGGGAAAAGAAGGAACGGGCAGCGGGAGAAGCAGGAAGAGCAGAAGGAAGGATCAAAGGGTGAGCAGCCCTTTGTCTACTAAGGCTAGCTTGACACGAACATAAAACAAAGGACGCAAGGGAAGGAAAAATGCCGAACAAAGTTCATCCACGTAAAGTTGATTGTGGGCGAGGGAGAGAAGGATGCCGAAGGCCCACTTTTTTTTTGAGTGTTTGTGTGCGAAGTCGATTTCAGGACCAGACGTCAATCTCCAATGCCCGCCCGCATTTTCCCTTGTTCTTGTCTCTCGCTCAATTTCCCATCTCGATTGCTCACGAACCCCTGGTTTGTTCCTCATGCCCATTCCGCTATGTTCAAACGTGGCCTTGTGTTGTGTTGTTCTACGACAATAATTGCAATGGTGATCATGCAGTTTCAACAAGAGTGTTCGACTGTATGAGTGATATGTGTGTGTGTGTGTGTGTGTGTGTGTGTGTGTGTGTGGATGTGAAGCAGGAGAGAGAACGGTGAAAATTCGGGCTGAGTTGGGAAGGTCCTGCTTTATCTGAGTACAGCAGCAGAATGAGGGAGAAGGGAGGGAGGGAGGGAGGCTCCTAGGCGATTTCCTCCTCCTCCACATCCGCCAAAACCATAATGTGGCCTCTCTCTCTCTCTCTCTCTCTCTCTCTCTCTCTCCCTCAATCTTATCAAAGGAGCGCTTTTCTGCTCCTTTGATTTGAATCTGCCCGCTCTGGAGACAAGCGAGCGGCAAACAAAAATAAAATCATCAGTTCCTTCCTACAACACTACATAACAGCACGTCGATAGTGCCAGTCTCTCCCCCCAAAAAAATAATTTTTCTCGTCCTCCCCACTCCTCCTCCTTTTTCTTTTCTTGCTCCAGTTCCTCTTCTACTTCTTTTCTCTCCTCTTTTCTCTCCATCCCTCCTCCTCTGTCTCACATCACCATGTTGTCCACCCAAAAGATCAGCCTCGCCAAGGTCGCCGCCAAGGCCTTCATCACCCCCTTGGTAATAACACTCTCCTCCTCACTTCCCCTTTCCTTCCTTCCCGACGTTCCCTATCTCCCGGTCCACCTTTTATTTTTTGCTCTCCATGACGCCAAACTCTACCTTTCACAAAAAGCATACACCTCCACCCCAACTGATCAGAAAAGTAGAAAAAATATTTCGTTAACGTGGTCAAAACAAAGGACAGTCGACAATACGGAACACAACAAGGACGATAACAACGCCTTTTTGCGACCCGTTGGGAAACACCTGCTCACCGCCAACCCGCCTGCTTTGAACGACACCAAGCTCAGCCAGAGAGAGAGTGAGAAAAAATAATTGTGATAAGAGATATTTTATCTTGTCGGAGGCGAAAAAAAAAGACAGGACCGCCAAAATAAAAACAAAAGAGACCCGTCTGTTCGTCAGCCATTCTCAATCATCTGGGGGGGGGAAACACAGGAAGCTATCTATCACTGGTCAAAAAGAGAACCACCATGGCAACAGCAAAAAAAAAAAAAAAAAAAAAAAAAAAAAAAAGAGGGCGGAAAGCCTTCCCTATCTACTGAGAACAGTGCGATAAGGCTCTAAATGCTACGAGTGGACGAGTATCATCAACAAACTCCAGGAAAAAAAAAAGACGAGATCTATGGTGGTGGGGTTCATTTTTCTCACGACCCACCAAATATTGAGCACACGATAATTGACATCCACGATTCTCTTGTACGTTCTCCCTATCTGCCTTGCTTTTATTTTTGACCCTCGATTAGACCGTCCGCACCTTTGCTTCGTCTGCCGCCCGAAACGTCAGCATCAACCTCCACAAGGGCTCGTTCGAGTCCTACAACTGCGATGCCCCCTCTCTCGATGTCGAGATCTCCAAGGAGGAGCTCGTTAGGATGTACAGGAGCATGGTCACCATGAGACGCATGGAGATGGCTTCCGACGGTTTGTACAAGGCCAAGCTCATCCGCGGTTTCTGCCACTTGTGCACCGGTCAGGTAAATAATCACAACGTGCTAATATCCGCGGGAAAAAAGAAAGAGAAGAAGAGGAAGAGTGTATTAGCAATGAAGGCGCAAAAGGCGTAAGTGATGATGTTCGCTTCTTGTGTTTATCAGGATCTTGCGTGCCTTAACAATAGGGTGTGTGAAACTGGGGGTCTAAATGGATGTTGACAACACACAAAGACAAGAGGCAAATAGGGGCGTCAAGGACATGGGAGGATTCATTCATTGATGATATGATCCCAAGAGGATTCGATGATTAGTAGCCTCCTCCGAAGGTGTTTATTTTCTTTGCTCTTCCTTCCCACTTTTTATGCCATCTCTTTCAGCCAACAAGAGGGGAGTGTCACTTATTAAGAAAGGCGTATATTGGAGCAATGCAGCATGGTAACTTAAGACGCCAGTTGATCACGTCCTTCCAGGGACAGACGGATCTGTAATTCGGCGTGTGCGAGGTGCGCGGTGCATGATGCGTAGTGCGTTTATGTATGCGAGTGTTTCCCAGTGCTCAGAACAGGCAGCCACTGACGATGGAGATGAAAGAAGGGTGATCCCAACAAAACTCAATTTTTTTTATTTGGCACGAAAAGGAGTCGTGGAGCAACCCAAACGGAATATTCCGCTGTCCGAATTATGTTTTTTTCTTTCCCCGTCCATATCGACGCGATCTTATGGGAAAAATGGGCAAAGATCATCAAGCAACCCACTCACACAATTCTTCTATTGAACAATATGTATAATGACAACAGGAAGCCGTTGCTGTCGGTATGGAGACTGCTTTGACTGCCGAGGACAAGATCATCACCGCCTACCGCTGCCACGGCTTCACCTACATGCGCGGTGGTTCCATCACCTCTATCCTCGCCGAACTTCTCGGACGTAAGGCCGGTATCTCCGGCGGAAAAGGAGGCTCCATGCACATGTTCACCCCCAACTTCTTCGGTGGTAACGGTATCGTCGGTGCCCAGGTCCCCTTGGGTGCCGGTATTGCCTTTGCCCAGAAGTACCTGGGCCACAAGGCTGCCACCTTCTCCCTTTACGGTGATGGTGCCTCCAACCAGGGTCAAGTCTTCGAGGCCTACAACATGGCTAAGCTCTGGGAGCTCCCCGCTGTCTTTGTCTGCGAGAACAACCGCTACGGAATGGGAACTGCTGCCAACCGCTCCTCTGCCAACACCAGCTACTTCAAGCGTGGTGACTACATCCCTGGTTTGAAGGTACATATTTTCATTCTATAAGCAATCAGTGAAGAATGGTACTGATTGCTGATCTCCACAAGTTACTTCGCTCCCACTTGACCCCTCCTGTCTGACTCTATCCTATCAATTTGTTTCATCAACCAATAGGTCAACGGCATGGATGTCTTGGCTGTTCACCAGGCTGTTGCCTACGCCAAGGAGTGGACCGTCTCCGGAAAGGGACCCTTGTTGCTCGAGATGGAGACCTACCGTTATGGTGGTCACTCCATGTCCGACCCCGGTACCACTTACCGTACCCGTGAAGAGATTCAGCACATGCGCTCCAACAACGATCCCATCACCGGCTTGAAGCAGCGCCTCTTGGAGTTCAACATTATCACCGAGGATGAGATGAAGGCCATTGACAAGGCTGCCCGTGTCGAGGTTGACCAGGCTGTTGAGGAGGCCAAGGCCTCTGGCGAGCCCGATCTTTCCGAGTTCTGGACCCAGATCTACCAGAAGGAAGCCGGCGTCCCCTCCGTCCGCGGACGTGAGCCCGAGGAGATCCACCACTACTAAATGTAGACCACACAATGAGAGGGAAAAAGAGAGACTGTCAACATTTTATCATGAGAACACTTATTAACATCCGTAGAGAAAGTGCGAATGCAAATCATTCATCTAGTACATATTAAACCACATTCATTCACACAAAAAAAGAAAGGATCACTATGGATGGTTTTTTTTTATTCCTTCGACTGCTCGACTGCAGAGCGAGATGTTTGGTTGACATGAGAAAGATAGGTATTCCAGCCTAAAAGTTTTTTTGCAACAAGAATGAAAAAACAAGGTGGTTAGAGATCTCATATTGCAGGGTATCGAATTCGATTTCATGACGAGAACGAGTTGTGATGGAATACAGAATAGATCGCTTACCCAGTGCAAAAGTGTTCACAACCATTAGACGATGCTGCAGAGGCACTAGCCAGAAATTGGCCAACTGGACTGTAGGCCATACCATGTAGTTGCTCTTCAGTGCTCCAAGGTATCCCTAGAAAAGAGGAAGGAGAGAAATAAATGTGGTGGTTGACTTCACAAGAGTCTAGACTACAATGATTGCGGAAATCGCAAAGAAAAAAAAATCGATTTCATGTGAAGTTGCTTGACATTGGACGCGGCGAAGTTTACCTTGTTCAGACGCGCTTGAATAGTCTCCCTACTCTCACCCGCCAAAAGACCCTGACCCACAAAGAATGACGCGATGAAACAAGGAGCGAAAAAAATCTGGTCAACAGCGACACGACCGATCAAGGACTGGACAGGAGTAGCGAGTCGGATATTCTTGTCAAGAAACTTGTACCAATTGTGAAGGACAGGTCCTGCAAACCCGGCGCCAAAGACTACCATTCGTGCCGTCCTGGCTTTGTCCCATCCTTGCGCCGATAACTTGCTGTCAATGAAAAATTGCGCTATCAGGTCGCCAGTGCCGAATAGCGTTCCTGAAAAGTGTGGGCGATAGAATAAGAGGGTTGATAAGAAAAAAGGGTGGCGGAGTTGTCAATTATTTTGTGTGGTGCCTGGAAAAAAAATCCGACTAAAAGAAAGCCTCATTGTGTTAACGCGCTCATTCAAGAAAGTTGCGGTTTAGACCTCATTCACATCTTTACCAGTGGAGAGAGCCTGAGTGCTGATAGGGTAGTTGGTCAAAGCCCGTGTATAAAGCCCCAGCATTATATTATAACTAGGAAGTGAAAGATGTCATTGATGAACAACCTCGCGATCCGAACCATGTGCGTGCCTGAAGGAATGTGTCACGTGACGCAAGATTAACATGCCTAAACTACCATGGCGTCATAGTGAATACCATATGTATATTCTGGAAATGAAGTTAAACACTCAAAAATCTCCTAATTGGTCCAGTGGTCAGGATTCCTCGCTTTCACCGAGGCGGCCCGGGTTCGAACCCCGGATTGGGAACTTTCATTTTTTTAAATCATTTTGACCTTGGTCCCACCGATTCCAAAGTGTAAGGCTGAACTTGTCAACAAACAAGCTGTACGATCTAGGTCAATGGCTCCTGGACCTGTACTTTCAGACAATAGTTTTTTTTTTTGGAATATTCTACTTGGCAGCCCGGGTTGCTCGAATTATTCGACAACCCCCGTACTAAGTCCATGCAACTCACTTTTTTTGTTTTTTTTACACAGCACCTTAGCACCTTGTTGCAATATCACAAGCTCGTTACTAATGTGTTCAATTCGTTGCCCTGCTTCCTGTGGTTCAATTCATGGAGTTCGTGTCCCATATCGTCATCACCACGGTTTGTCAGTAGCTAAAAGTGATAATTTCAGCCAAAAACGCTTCAATGATCTACTCTGAGGGTGCGCAAATGATGCTCCGAGGGAGCGCGAAGGGAAGCAAGCTGTCTCCATGAGTTAAGCCTCTCCTGTCCACGTTTTCGTTTTGAAAACAAAAAAATTGAGTTACATGGACTTAGTACGAAGTTGTCGAATAATTCGAGCAACCCGGGTTGTCAAAAAGGTTAACCCTTTTTTTTTGTTTGTTTAATTTCTGGTGGAGTTCACAAATTCCTCCCTATTAGACGGCGCAAGTGAACCTTGTACGAACTGGACAAGAAAAGCAGGCAACACACCACACAACGATAAACGCATCTCATTTAGCCTTCTCCTCGCCTTTCCGAATCTTATTTCTTCCTTCACCCACTTGCCCGAGTGTTCAGTCGAGCAATTTTTTTCATCAAAGTATTGCGCTTGGTGGTCTGTAGGAGAAGGTTGATCTTGACGAAAAAGTCTAGAGCCAGTATTTTAGTCCGACGTTTTTGTTAGCGCTCAAGGGGTTACCGGCGGTGTCTGGACTTTTCTTGAAAGTGAGCCGATTTGAAAAAACGCTTTTCAGGTAGGTATGAAGGCAATCGGGGTCATCGAATCGCAGAAATAAAATGGGCATGTCACCTCAGGAGCCCCAAGCGAGGATTTTTGAAAGGCTGCACATCATCAATTGTGTACCACACTTGCTTATTCTCCTGCGTTTCGTACAATAAGGACAATCTGAAAGAAGCCGACTACTATGTCCTTCTCCGCGCACCCTCTCCAGTGTTTCTTGTCTAAGATTGACTGGTCGCCCTTGTAAGATCTCATCACGATCTGCAAGAGATATCGATAATCCAAGGTAACCAACAGGATGACTTTCAAGGGTCCCCTCCCCTTTCTTCACTAGTGTCATAGTACCGACCCGATAGTGGCCTTGAGGTTCGGGTATGATCTCATCGTCGCGAAAAAAAACAAATTGAGATGCTGGAGTGTCCTGAAAATACTACCAATCATATCGTTCGTCGTCTCAAGAGAGAGGGGAGAGGAGGACAATAAAGGGGGTGATTTAACCTGACGCGCTCACTTTGTCTCCTTGACTCGAATAATGCCCTGCTTTTCAAACATATCCCCCCTACCAGAGCACATATGTGGTGAAAGTGAGGCAGCTGATAGCGACCTCCATCGTGTTTTTTTATTTTTTTTTTTTTTTTGCCTTTCGTTCCTCTCTTTCCCCTTTTCTCCCTTTTTTGTCAACTGCTCCAATATGGCCATTTTACGATCGCGCCTACTCTCTCTCTCGCTCACTCTGAATCTCGCTTATGCATGCCCGATTCAGAGAATACCTCATCTTCAATTCTTTCCATTTCCCTGATTACTACCGTTTCTCTTCACCCCTTGCCCTCTTACTTTCTTTCTTCTTTTTTTGCTTTCTTTTATTTTTCATTCCAATTTTTTTCTTCTCGCCTCCTTTTTTGTTTACTGCCAGAGGCAGTACAAACAAAAACAGCTTCGCCAGGCGGAGAATCGTGTTTTACCGAAAACTATATCTCTTGCATTCTCTCATATTTTCTATCACTCACTGCACTCTCACTGCCTCTTCTCGTTCTCTCTTGTTTTTTTCTCAGACAAATACTCATGCACCCATACACACACACACACAATCATACTCGCGCACGACATACATCTGTCCCCCCTCTCCCTTTTCTTTCAATTCGTGTCTCCGCGCCCAAGCAGTCAACCCTCATAAGCAAACCCCCGCTTCCTCCATGATTTGTGAATCGCAGTTTTCTTTTCTCTCTTTCTTCTCTGACGACCCTATTCCTGTCTCTGATCCCAATCTCCCACACTTGGTCCAAATAAAAAACGAACAAAAAAGTGAGATCATTTAGTTGAAACGAATGGAGTTCAGATGTGATGGTCATGATCCCTTGTCTTTTGCTTCTTTGTCTGCTTCTTTTCTTCTTCTTCCTCATCTCCTTCTCTACTCGCTCCTTGTCCTTACCCATTCTCGCTTGAGAAATAAAACAAGTCGATCTCACCTTCACCTTTTTTGTGTTTTCTCAACAACTTCTTTCTATTCGTTCCTGAACACGTCTTTTTGTTTTTCCGCCGAACAAAAAAATACCATTCATCCCTCCCCTCCATGTAAGCTCTCCTTCCTTCCTTCCTTGCTTCCTTCCTTCCTTCCTTGCTTCCTTCCTTCCTTCCTTGCTTCCTTCCTTCCCATCTCATGCACTATGGCCCCGAGGTCAATTCCAGATACCCACCGAACCCTCAAGTGTCCATACATCCAGCAAACACAAACACACACGACATCCTCGGCATATTCACACATGCGCACGTACACTCGACTCTCTCTCTCTCTCTCTTACTCCCGTACATCAAAGAGATCACTCTTGCAGACACCCTCCTTTTGACTTCCGTCATCACCGGCTGCCTCTCCTCCATTTTTCTTTCTCTTCTCAGAGTGTTCGTCCTACAAACAACTTCGAACCTTCACCAACCTGGTCAATTTTTATTTATTTTTTTTTATTTATTTATTTATTTGATTTTTTCGACTGGAGCCTTCAAGTTAGCATTTTTCTTCAAACAAGATGAATTTCATGCCTCCTTTATTGCAACACGTACATTCAACAGGCAAAGAGTCCCTACATGCTCAACCCGACATACATGAACGCTTTTTCTCTTGCATTTTTCTTTTGTTTATTTCCACATACAGACCCCGCCTTTGCTTTACTAAAAAGGTGTCGCTCAATCGCTCAATCGCGGATTGTTGGGCATGTACACGGTGCCTTTGTATATGGACTGAAAGAGCATGCCAATCAAAGGAGTGCTTTGTTTCGTCCAGGCGGACGATCTTACAAAGGCATAAACGGGCTATCTGATAAAGAGGAGAAGGAGAACGGTTGAAAACGGGGTTATTGGCAAGGAGAGAGGGAAGGAGAGAGAGAAGAGAATGAGTTCGTCGTGGATGTGGTTTGATCAACGAATATCTGCGTCTCGATAACGTCCCACCACAATGGACGCATTTTGGGGAGAAGGAAAAAAAACCAAAATTTCCACCCTCTCGAGCCTCCTTTGTATCTTTACCCGCTGCTCGTGGGCGTGCGTGCTTCATGCTTGATATTGTATGCGTCAGATGCAACCGGGGGCACGGGGGGAGGGGGAATGGGTAAAAAGGGGGAACCGGATTCACTCAGACATTCGAACAAGAATAACCACCTGAATGAGCGCGTTATCTGACCTTATCCATGTTTTCCTTCTTTCTTTCCTTTACTTCTCACCTTCATTCTCTGTCACTTTACTTTTTTTTTATTTGCGCGTTTCAATGATAGCACCGTCCAAGCTGCATTCCTTCCCTCTTCACCTTCTTTCATTACATCGCCAAAACAATAAAAGCACACACATACACATACACTTACACTTACACACATCAACTGCCTCCACGGTCGACCGCTCCCCTGCTTACTCCCTAAACGATATCTATAGTGAGTGCTCATTTTTTTTTGTTTACCTGTGTAGAGATTTCAATTGTGCAACGCGTACAAACAGGGCAATGTTGACATTAGCCCATCTCTTCCGCTCGGTCGTATTTATTTACTATAGCGAAATGTCATTTAACACAGAACATCGAGACAACCAACATGAGACGCTACACATGTTTGTCGATCATTCTCAAAGTAAGTTTGCCCCAGTGTCCTTCACACACAACAAAGTCGCTACCTCAACATACACATGTCAGTCATTTTCTCTCAATGGCAACCCCTTCGTCTTATTTCTCCACTCACCAACATGTTATGTATACGTTGCGTACAATAGTGATGTTCAAAGACGCCGACCTGTTGATGGACGAACACTCTTCAGAGTACTCCGCTATTAAAATGGAGCCATACGACCTCAGCCATGAATTACACGACTCTTCCCAGCGCCTGGCTTTTACTCGCCAACTTCAACAACATCAGGAGAACACCACCAACAATCGAGTTACCCCTGAAGGGGTTCAAGGCTTTGGGATGGGTATGATGGATCTCGTTCCAGCCAATCCATCTCAGTCGTCAGACTCGGGACTGCTGCCATATTCCGCACAGCTGAAGGGACCGACAGACTACTCTAAGTCCTACTTGAGCATCTACATGACGCCATCCGAGCTCAAAAGCTCCTCGGATAGCTCGTCGGTGCCCCGGTCGACATCGGATCATTCCCAACGTGAGTTGACCGCTTATGAAGCTGGATCACAGGACTCGGAAGATGGATCGCGGAACCAGCAGCAGCAACAGCAGATGGCAATGACGGAGTTCGGTACAGCCAGCCCTCCGCGCGAACACGAGATCACAAGTGGCGCCAGTGAAGAGTCTCCTATGACGAGACCCAACATTTCACAACACCCAGACAACAACCCTTTCTTCGCCAATGCATCTTCACCAACATTTTCGTCCACAGCAGTAGCATTCACCACATCCTCGTCGCCTTTGTCCCTGTCGTCGCCAATGACAGAGGTGGTTGAGTCGCCCGAGGAGATTGCATTCAGGAGAGCCGAGCAGAACCGAGCGGCACAACGAGCGTTCCGTCAGCGGAAACAAAAGTACATCAAGTGGCTGGAGAGCAAGGCCGAGGAGCTCGACGAGGTCTACAGGATCTTGGCACTTGTCCGGACAGAGAACCAGCAGCTGTGTAACCTTGTGATGGAGTTGGATGGCAAGTTGTCGCATGACGGATCTGGCGCGCCAAAAGATCTCAAACGACTCTCGTCTCCTGCTATTTTGGCGCTTGGACCGGCATCATCTGATCGAAACACTACTACTGCTGCTGGCACCACGGTGGCTTTTGAAGGCGGAGCCACCAGCGAGAGATTGGATGGCGTTCAAGGGAAGGGTAGGACCATTCGGGGGATCGATGGATCGCTTGGACGAGAGATCTCGATGCGTCTGATGAACTTGGCCACCTTTCCTGGGCTGGGTTCCAGCGCAGATCAGGACGCGGCGATGCTGCGAAAATTAAAATATCACCCTCGGTCATCTAACATCGGCAAGTCCTCGAGCAGCAGCAAGAGCAAGATGAGTCTGAAGGTCAGTCAACACTCCAAACGGCCGGGAAATGCACTCCATAACGCCCTTCATCCGAGCACACTCCTCCGTCAGCAGCAGCTCCAACAACAGCAGAAGCAGCTCCAACAGCAACAGGCGGATGGTTCATGGATTAGCAGTTCGCCCATCTCTGCGTCGCCGCCATCATTATATTCTCCTTCGCCGCCTTATCCCGACGCACGGTCTGCTCTTTGTAAGAAACTCTCGTCCGGTTTGTTTTTATATTGTTTGTTTTGGTGTTTTTTGTTTTGTTTTGTTTGTTTGATTGTTGTTTGGAGGGGGGGAGGGTGGTTTTGCTTGTATCCCTGTGTATGTGTGTGAACTGTGAAAGAAACAGATGAGCATTTGAAACTACGCTCAAGCCATCTCAACCCAGCAAGAATACGTTCCACGCATCTAATTCACGCTACCTGCGTTTCTTTTCTTTTTCTTTTCTCTCTTGGTTTTCTTTCACCCTTTGTAACTTTCTACTATGTATCGCTTCATTGTTGTCATTGTTGTCGTCATGGTTGTCGTCCATGTTGAGTCTAGCCTCATCAAACGGGGTGTATGTCTCAGCTGCTCCAAGTATAGATCCGTTGATGTCGTCAAACGCTCCTCCGGACCACAGCCAGCAGGAGACGACGGGTCCCATCTCCATCATGCATCATCATATCTCCCCTTCGGGCAACGGTACTAACATCAGCAACAACAACAACGGCGGCGGCGTACTTCCCGACGACCTTACCCTAAACTATATCGGGACGACGGCAGCAACAAGTGTACTTTCACCTTCTCGTCCTCCTTCAGTTCAGGCAACCCCTTCACTCGACCTCAATGGCTCACAATATGTATCTCACCAACTAACGAGCCAGGGCGGTAATGGTGGTGCTGTTGGGTTGAGTTTGGAGGCCGCTTTCCGGCCACGGATCCCCGGATTAAAGGCGGGGGCAACAATAACCACAACAACAACGGCGCAACGAGAAGTTGGCAGTCATGGTGTAAACCCCGCATTAGTTCATCCACAACAACAACAACAACAGCAGCAACAACAACAACATGTCTCAGCTTCTACCAATCCCACTCTCTCCCCAGCCCACTTTAACGTTATGCAACAACAGCAACAACAACACCAACAGTTGGGCTCACCTTCACTGCCTTCCTCGGCAGCTTCATCACCCGTCCAGAACGGCACCACTGCTAACTTTTATGCAAACTTATCCGCCCATGCACGCCAACAACAACAGCAACACAATTCGCAGCAGCACATGCTCACAGAGATGTATCAAAACACTCAACATCAACAACTACAACATTCAGCTTACATTCAAGCCAACACCACCACCCCTCACCATTTCACCCTTACAAGTCCGCTGTACTCTTACCAGCAGCAGCAGCAGCACCACCTACAGCAACAGCATCACCATCAATATTCTCACCATCAGCCCAATCAGATGTACTGGTTGGATGATGACAGCACAGGAATCGGGCGCGGAAGGCGATCGTCCATGCCAACCCTTCATTTAAACATCCCATTCACTCAAAATAATGGAATGTCTTCTTCGTCTTCTTCTTCTTCTTCTTCTTCCTCTTCTGCCTCGTCGACGACAATAACTTCTTCCTCTTCTTCTGCCGTCAATATCGGGTCTAGAGCAGGAGGAACCACCGATACTGCCACGGAGGTTGTTGGTCGGGACCGTTTGGCGGCGGCGACAACGATGGTAGCCCACACGTCTTCCCAACTGTCTCAGGTGTCCACACTCTCGACTGGCGCGTTTCATAACGCGACAATGCCTGGAGCGGCCTTGCCCCATCCACCCCCAATCCATCTCCAGCCGCAGCCGCAGCCGCAGTCGCAGCATCATCACCAACAGCAACAACAGCAGCAACAACAGCAACAACAGCAGGCTATGATGGCGGCGATGGGCGGATGTCTACAGTCTCTTCAGGATCCAATGCATCTGCAGCAGTAGCATCAACAGCGAACATAATACCCGCATAACAAACAAATAAAAAAAAAGCAAAACAAAATCAGCCGATAATCCGGTTGTACTGCAGGTTGGATAAAACTCTCTTTGTCTTTCTCCTCTCCATCCCCGTTTTTTCTTTTTACGCCATTTTGGATTGAATTGAAAAGAGATTACAGTACGGCAAAAGGAAAAGGAAGGTTGTTTTACTCTTGTTTTTTTTGGTGTGCTTGCTTGCTTGCTCACGGAGGACAAACTATCTACCTATCCTCCAGACAGGAGCGGAGAGAAAAAAAAGAGAGGGAGAAAAGAGCGAGAGAGCGAGACAGTAGGATAGAACGATAGAAGGCAATGTGTGAGAGTACGTGAAGTGAGGGCGATTGGTGAGGTTAGTCCGAGGAGTTAGAGAGGGGAGTGAGAATGCACGTACGCTTTGACATTCTCTGCATCCTTGTTTTTGTTTTCTTTCTCTATTTTATTCAACAGTCGAACAAAACAACAACACAAAAACAACAGCACACAAACAACAACAACAGCAACGCATCCCAAAAAAGAACTGGGAACTTGTTTTTGTAGGCGTGGTTGTTGAAGTTGCTTCTGTTTGACTAATGTACACCAATTGAGTCCATCTCAGCATTCTGCATACCTTCCTTGACGGGGGAAGGCGTTTGCATGAATTTTCGGCATTGCTTTTGAGTTTTGCCCGCCTGCTTGTCTACCCTACTCGGCTTCTACAGTACATTACACTCCCAATGAACAAAGAATGAACGCAGTTGCAAACTGTAATCAGGGTGTGATGGTAGTTGTTTGTGTTTGTTTAGAGATGCAAAAAAACAAAAGAACGCCATCCATCTTGTTGCTGTGCATGTTTACCATCGCGATGTGGTTTTTTTTTTTTTTTTTTTTTTTTTCAGTCAAAAAGGGAGATGAGCAAAAAGGGTTGTTGAGCAATGAGGGTGAGGAGGAAAGGCGATGGAGGAGAGGAAGATCCAGGTTAAGATCCAAGGGGTTTCCTGTCCCTGTCCCTGTCCCGTCCCATCTTGTCCTTGGTTATCCTGCCGTGGAGGTAATGAAAGAAACATAGAAAAAATCGAATGATTCGAAAGAAACAAAGAACATGAAAAAAGGACGAGAGCACCAAAGACGAGCTGGAAAGAAAAGGAGGGGACATACACATCGAATCATATGCAACATATGCAAACGACCCAAATCGGGCCATCAAAGACGGACCTGAGTGGGAGGGAAAGCGAGAGAATAAAGATAAAAAAAACAAATACTAACCGAACGAAAAGCAATAAAACAAACACAAACGGGATAATCAAGGCAGGGAAAGGAAGGGAAGGGAAAAAAGAATCTGCAAACAGTTTCCCCTTTTCCTGTCGTATGCACTAGATGCGTAAGCGATGAGTTGTCCATCACTTGTCGTTGTTTATCTCATATTCCCTTTCATGTTCATCCATCATCGTACCCTCTCTTCACCTGCAGTTGAGTACCACGCAGCAAGGAAAAGAAACATTTCTCAAGGGTATATGGGACAAACATGCACACAGAGGGGTACTGAGGACCGTTGAATTCTATATGTACTAACGTCCGAATGGGACGTGTGTTGGTTGTTGTTGTATGCATTTCGAAACTCAGATACGACCTGTTTGGGTAGAACGAGAGTGAGAGAAAAAAAAAAGAGAGCAAAAAGAAACAGAGTGGGAGAAGCTGAAGGGTGCCTGGACCAGTTAGGGAAGGCGTGAATGAGCAAAAATGAACAAGTATCCATCCCTTTTTTTTTTTTTTTTTTCTTGTTGTCGTTATGCATATGCGTGCGAGTATAGGTTGTTCCTTCTGTGCAAGTGTGCTCTCAATCCACTGACGCCTATGATTTTATTTTCCACTCCCACACTGTCCCTCGAAAAAAGGCAGTTCAACCCCCTTTGTTTTGCTTGTTTGCTTGCTACTTGCATCTATCCCTGCTCCTACTGGATCCCTCCCCCCTTTTCTTTGTCCTTACTTTCGCCCATCCGCAGAATAGCTGAGCGCAAATGTATCTCTGTACAAGTTCAAAGGAATTAGACAGCCGGGACTGGTGCGGGCGAATTAAGATGAATCGGAAAAACGGCGGATAATAATTGATGGGTACCAGTTTTTTTTCCTATCGGGCTGATGGGGTTGTCGATCATTTTCTGGGTGCTTGCTCGCCCAACTCAAATAGAAAAAAAAAAACGACCAGGAGGGAATTGGCCAATGAGAGGACGCGTCGTGATGGGATCAATAAAACTCTCAAAAAAACGACGCGTCGGAATAGCTAAAAGCGAGAAAAGGAAAGTGGGTGACAAAAAAAAAGGCGAAGGGGCGGGAAACAATGATTTGAAGTAGTGGAGGGAAAATTAAAGGAAAGAGTATGGTGGCAAGTGATGTCAAGTGCTCCGATGAGGGGAATACGATCTGATAGGAGCAAAGGTAAGGATACCTCCTCCTTCTCTGCCTTTCATGTTCCCTCTCCCTCGGTAACATTATGTATGGCGCTCCATCCCCTTTCCTTCCTCCTTCCTCCTCCCTCCTTTCTCCTTTCTCCTCTACCTTCTCTCTCCCCCCTCTTTCTTTCCCCCTGTTCGCCGTCCCTATGTCCGCTGCTTATACATTTTAACATCGGATCCATCGCCTCATTTTTGTTGTGATTTTCGCCGATTTTTTTTGTTTGTTTGTTATTGTTGCCTGATACTTGATGTTGATATTGATGTTGTTCTTGTTTAGTGCTGTTCCTCGTGCCTATAGTAGATAAACGAACATAGTTCAGGGTTCTGCATCTAAATGATTGTTTACTCCCTTTACTCACTCAATTGAATAAGAAAAAAAGAAGGGTGGTACTTTTTAAAATACGATCGAGTCGTATGTTTGCCTCACAAGGTTATTCCAAGTCTGTGTCTGTGTCTCGTCTTTTTTCTGAATGAAAGTTTTAATGCTTCTATGTCTCTGTTCTTGTCGGTGTCTGTGCCTGTGTGTTGGAGGAGAGGGAACCAATGGAGATACCATTTTTGAAACTGGGCAGTTTTTTAGGAGGATGCACATACAAAAAAAGTAGAGGGAGTGACGAGGGGTAGGGTTAATGAGTTGCAGGGGCAGAGATTAGGGAGAAGGGAGCAAAAAAGAGACAATGGGTTGGCAGGGCAACACAGCTTTCTTCTCTTCTTTTCCCTCCAAAAAACACAAGACCAATAGAGTAAGCCTAGATGACGAAAAGGAGAGAGAGAGAGAGAGAGAGAAAGGCAAACGGATGAAGGGACATTTGGGTGATGGTGCGCCAAATTTTCTCCCGAAGAGAAAAAAAAAAGCTCCCTCATTCGATCACCATGGATGCATTATTGTAATGGGGCAGTGAAGGCCCCTAAGGTGTCCTTGTTCGACGCATATGCATCTGACCCTTTTATTTAAAACGAGCGAATCCTCTGTTATGGTTGCGGGCGATTGGGAGACATTGAGTGGAGGGTGGCGAAAAAGCGCGGCAATCAGGCATTAGTATGGGAAACGGCCTGAAATGAAAGCTTCAGAGTAAGAGTGGAGGGTAATACCAGTGTGTGTGATAATGAATGAAAGAAAACGCAAGTGACAATGGGAAGAGGCGAGAGAGAGAGAGGGGTGAGAAGGCAGAGAGAGTGGAGCGGAGCAAATTTTTTATCGCGACAGTCTCTCTCTATTTTATTTTATGTGAACCCCATCCGTCTGAATGCTTTATGCTCTTTTCGATTGGGAGATGGGATGGGGACCATGTACCATCACATAACATAGTTCGCCTTTGTATTGTGAGTATGGGTATTACCATTGTCCTTGATTACTGTTGTTGTTATTGTTATTATTATTGTTGTTGTTATTTTGTTATTGCTATTGATGCTTTTGATTGACTGGCTGTTGCTTTATCGTCGTCTTTTCGCTTGTCCTCCCTCCTCCTCTCCCCCACTCACTCAATGCACCCGTCGATGCTGGCTTTGTATTTTGTATTTTCGTGTTTGTTTATGTTTTTGCTTTTGTTTTTATTTTCCACCCTTCCTTCCTTCCTCTTTCTTCTTCCTCTTCCTCTCTTTTCTTCTCTTCCCTGCCCTTCCATTCCCTTCCCTTTCCCCTCTGATTTCCCTTTCATCCCCTCCCTCTTTTTATTCACTCTTTCTTTCTGTTGTTCCTTTCCTTACTATCTTCTTCCTACTTTCTGTTTACTCGCTTGCTCGCCTTCATTCACTCGCTCAATCAAGTCATTTTTGTTCATCCTCTCCCTCCCTCACCTCTTACCTTCGTTCTCCACCACATTAGTACATACCCTTTTTTTTCTACTTCAATTACTTATCCACCCTCCTTCTTGCTTTACCCTCAATTCTCACCCACTTTTCTGTTTCTTTTTTCCTTCTATCTCTTATAATCGCTATTACTCCGAACATCCTGTTCTTCTACTACTTTCCTGTTTTCCTATTTTCTTTCTTTCATGCTTCCTTACGTCGTTGCACCCTCTTCTTCTTCTTCTTCTCCCTCATCCTCCTTCTCACCTTTATTCATATCTGCCCTCTTTCCTCCTCTTCCTCACCTGTCCTTCATTATCTTCTCTTTACGTCGTTTTAATCTAACTCTTCTTTAACATCATTTTCTTCATTCAATCGGATCCAATACATCTATCCACTCAGTTACTGATTCTTTTATTCATTAGTTCCTTCATTCAATCCTTTTCTCTTTTCTTCTTTTCTTCTTTTCCTCTTTTCTTGTCTTCTTCATACATCATTCTCCTCTCTTCCTCTCTCTTCCCCTCAGCTAACCTTCGACCACCCCAACCACCTTCGAAACTACTTCCGCCACCGTCGACAACACATTTAGCCATAGACACTCCATTCTGTACTGTCGTCCAATTCAACATACACGGCCCCTTGTACACATATCATAAGCTCAGCAACTTGTCCCTCTTCCTTTCACCTGTATTTGCACATGCTCATTTAAACCATCCAAGGCAAAAGCGGGCAGCAAACACCTACTCTTTCTTTTTTTCTTTCTTTTCTTTATTCTCCTCTGTTTCTACTTTCTTAACGTCCTAGCACCATACTTCACTTTAATTGACTATCAATCCTCCCAATCCATTTCCAACTCCCATCCGCAGCGGGATTTCTATCCTCCAGGGCTCGAACCCTTTTTTTTCTATTTCAACACGCCCTTGTTCGACTGTACTATAAACATCCCCTCGTTTTTTTTTCTTTTTTTTAATATTTTTTTTGGTTCCCTATTTTTCTATCTTGTAACCGACACACAAACAAAGGAACGGATTGCCTTACAACACCATTGCACGGCTGTAAACCACCTACAAACAAAACAAAACAAACCAGCAAAACAAACAACAACAATAGCAACATCAACAACAGCACAACGAGAAGTGCAGCAAAACAAAAGCAAATCCAAAAGAACGAGAGAATAGAGTAAACTAGGTTCACCCTCGTCTGGTTCCTTCTCTCACCCCTGGTTGTAAATCCTTCTCTCAATCACTTTCTCACCATTCCAACAGTCCTACTGTAACTGCTTTTCTGATTCTTTTTTACGCTTTTTGAACTCTGTCTTCTTTAGTTTTCATTTTACCCGTTTCTCTTTCGATTTCGTATTTTCTTCTCTTTTTTTTTGTACTTCATTCTCATTCTCTTACTTCTTTCTCATTTTGCCCTTCTTTCTTTTTTCCCCTTTCGTCTGCACACCATTTTCTTACTTGCCTCTTTATCCCCTTCTCACTCTCTCTCCCTTTGCATCTTGTCTATCTTCTTTTCCTCTCCTTTCTTTCTCCTTTTATATTCTCTCTCCTTCCTTTTCCACTCTCTCTTTTTTCTTTCTCTCCTCCCCCCTATCACATCGGACACTTTCAAAAACCACCATCCTCTTACACACTAGTTAGTACACTCCTTCCTCACACCCATCCTCTCACATCCGCCAACATCCAACCACCAACGAACTGCCGACAACCAACAACAACAGCTACGAGAGGATCGATAATACCCACCAAGACCCTTGAAATCCCAAGCTGCCAGAACCTTATTTGCCACACCCACACAACTTTCTTTCCTTTGCCCCACTCCCGACCTTGTCTCCGTCCCCCTCTCCTCGCCGCTGAAAATCCCCTTTGCTCTTAAACTCTTGCCGATAAAAAAAAACTATCTCACGAGGCGTCAAACACAAGGTATATACACCCATCAGTTTATAATGAAGAAACAAAAAAGAAAAGGAGACAACAACAACATGCTGTGCTTGGGCGATCTTTGGTCCGTGACCCCCTTCCAATTCAGTCGTGCTATTTGTCCCCTTGAGTCAACGAGTCGATAGAACGACAAAAAAAAGAGATGAAGATAGAGGTGAGGACCAACAACAACAAGGAAAAGAAAAAAGAGACAAACACTAACTCAAAAAAACCAATGCAACAAACAACACCGAAAAGGAAAAACGACCACAACAATTACAGAAGCGACCACTGTTACCACCACAACCGACAGTCAATTACGCGATAAAAAATGACCCGTTCACTTAGCGCACATAAGCACGGCTAGAAGGGACACTCTTCGTCATTTTTTCTTTTCATTCTGTACCATACCATGGTTGCAGGAACAAAGTCCAGTTGCACCTCTCCAATGTATTTTTTTTTTCTTTTTTTTTCTTCTTCTTTGGTCCGGTCTGCATATTACACTCAGACACCGTTTTTTGTTTTAGTTGCCTAACCCCAATGCCTCTCTTCCATCCTTCTCCCCATTCCTGCATACTGCAATCAAAAAAAAAAAACCAACAAAGAACAAAAAATAGTTGTCCCTCGTTCTAATTTCTGTCCCCCTGTTCTAGTTTCTGTGTGTGCTATGAGCAAAGCCTGGTCAACGATGGACCCCCCACACGAAGAAAGGCTTGTCTCCCAGCTTGAGAGGTAAATTGACTTGGTGAGATGGAAAGTCAAGTCAAAGTTGATATGCATGCTCATTCTCCCCACCCCCCGATTTGGCCAACTCTACTTTGCTTTACCCTTGACCCTCGGAGAAATGAATGATAGACAGGCAGCAGTAATAATGCAAAAAAAGAAAGGGTCGACCAACGAAGAAAGGAAAGGAAGAAGGAAAAAAAAAATAAGCCCCGTTTATTTCTGTTTATTAATTGTGGTTTTTGTATTTGCCCATCTCCTCTATTGTTGGTCTCTTGTGCCTGGTCTGCTCATGTTGCTCTTCCTCGTATTGACAATCTACAACAGATTGGTTACCTCAGCTACAACCGCACGACTACGTTTCTCGCAAGGAGCCATCTCTGATTCCATTTACTTCCTACAGGAGACCCGACACCTGGCAGAAGAGCTCGAAGACCATATTTTTGCCATTGAACAGGAGCGCGTTCATCACGATACGGTAGGTTTGCATTATTTCTGCCGTTAACAGAACGTTTTAAGGTTCCTCCAGTTTTCTTTCTACAACGACGTTGGTATTCCTTGTTATGTACAGGAAAGAGCGATCTTCGCTTTACCTCCCACCGATCGATTCTGGGATCCACTTGGACACACGAGCAACATTCTCTACCCATTCACTAAAACGTATGTGTGCCAATATGCAATATGATTCCTCGACACCCCATGCGTAATAGAGATCCGGAAGCCAAAGCGAGCCCATTCCACCTGCATATCAACGTCAGCCCGTCCCACAAGGATTCCAAGAACACGGCCGTGCTGCTACATTCCCGCACCCTCGCCCTCCAACCTACCACCACCAATCTGGCAACCTTCAGTCTTTCCCCAGAGGTCTGGATTCGCCAGCTCAAGGACCACGACATACGACATTTTCAGAACCATCGCCGGTAGGAGGACCAGGGCCTAGAACCCCAACAGGATACCCCCATTCATACCGAGGACAAGGACCTGATCTGTACCATGATCCGCATGCCACCTCGCCGCGAATGCAGCCATCACCGCAGCGTCAACACCCGTTTCATCCAGATCCCGTTGATCCTCACGGCGGAAATGATATGCAGATGGGGCGAAAGCGCCCGAGTGCCTCAATGACCCACCATTCAACTCCAATTTATCCACCAAGTACAAGCGGGCCTGAGAGGGCAAGTGGAGGGTACCCCACGTCCCATCCAGCAATAGCGCAGGAGCCGGCTCCTGTACCGCCATCACACCGTGGCTCAACTGGAAATATGACACAACCAACCAACTCTACCGTCCCACGCCAGCGCCAGAACTCCTTACCACATGTCTTTGAAAACCATCACTACCAGCATCAGCCTCAACCCCAACCCCAGCAACAGCAACACTACCAGCCCCAGCACCCACAGCATCATCATCAACACCAAAGCCAGCTGCAGCAATATCCTAGTCCACATAGTCATCCAGGGCATCATCAGTTTTCGACGCATGCCCAAGTTTCACCCAAAATCAAAGGAGCAGCAGGAGGCGGAGGACCTACGTCCCCATCTCCAGTTCAGCCTGGTGTTCATCGCTCGCAGCATTTGTATCAGGGAGGGTATGAGCCCCACCACCACCAACATCACCCAGCGCCGACTCACGACCAAGACGGTTCCCACCCACGTTTGCACCATCACATGGAGGACGGAGGCTCGCCATATTCGCATTCCGCTTCCCATCCTGTCAGCGATGAAAGGCGCCATCCAAGACCACCATCCCTTCAAACGCTGCGGTCGTCTCAGCAGTACCCAGTGACGCCGACGCATGGAAACAGCCATCAGAGCAAGATCTCAACGCTGTTGAACAATGAGGACCCTCATAGGAACAATAGCGGAGAATCCAAAGCGATGGTTTCGCCGAGAGCGGGGCCAGGGTCAGGATCAGGGTCAGGGTCTAGAAATCTTTCGCTTGGGAACATTCACCCTCCCAACATCTCTTCCATGAACTCTCCGTCATCATGGTCGCTATCGGGACAGCCAGCAATAGGACAACAGGGTTACAATGCACCATTACAAAGTCCAGGCATTGGGAGTGCTGGAAGCGGGTCTACCAGTTACATTGGCGCAGGTGGCTCCAAGACATCCACCGGCAACACGACTCGCGGGGAAGGAGCTACTGGATCAAGAACTCAGTTCCATGCACCCTTGGAACCTGAGGTAGTCGCACGACTGGACGAGCTGTTCTTCAAGTTTCTACAGAGGATTTGCTCCGACTGTAAGTGGGGTTGATGCTGCCGGGAAATAATATGATGTGGAGTTGTCATTTGCATTCCGTAGTATGCTAACGGTGGTCATTGTTTTATACTCTCTGCCGTCTAGTGAACGTCTGTGACTCAAAGGGTGACCCAATGTAAGTTTTCATGATACCGGCAAATTGCCTTTCATTTGCTAATCGGTACTATGCAAGTCAGTTACCCTAACCTTTTCTTTACATTTTCAACATGCAATAATCTAGTCATCAGCCGCTGATGGCGAAGAAAATGCAGAGGCTAGAAGCTTCAACCGACTTTCGACCATTCAAGTTCCGTATCCAGGCCTTCACGAACGCCTTCCACGAGTCCCTTGTCCGCGAGGGCCTGACAGAGGATATTCTTCCACTCCGAAAGGTGAAGGTGTATCTTTGGAAACATCGATATATTTCCCGGTTCAATGAGGACGGCAAAAAGCAAAAGTCCAAGGGCAACCATGTCTGGAATATTGAGGCTCGTAAACGACCCGATCCTTCTTCAGCGTCGTCTACCTCATCCACCATTGGTCTCTCAGGCGCTGGTTCTCCAGAAATCAAGACTGTCGATGGAGCCGAAGTCATGTCGACGCCGCAAGGCAAGTGGGAGTTCCGAGAGTACTCTAGTCGGATTGCAGGTCAAATCATCAAGTTTGCGCGTGTCGGTGTCCCTTATATCTATGCTCCCCGGATCTGGGATGCGCAGATGTCTTGTAAGTGGTTGTCTCTACCTTGTGTCTCTGCGTTAATAAGGTTTCCTTGCTACTTTTGACGTGACACTCACATGTCTTTTAATTTGATTTTTTTATGACGGAAACAGGTCCTACAGCTGAATTTACAAGTCCTTGGTTGCCGGGATGGCTCAAATGGCACAAGGGCGAGCTCCGGGGGATTCCAGGGCCAGATGACAAGTCGTGTACAATTACAGTGATTGCAGAGTACGTGCGCGAAGGAGAGAAGTGTCGACTGGAGATGGATTTCCCATTGACAGTATCGGATCCTCAGAAGGAAGGAGATTTGATGGACGAAGACACCCAGGAGCAGGACCAAGAGGAGGAAGATGATGAAGACGAAGAACAAGTTGGTCAGGAGGGGGGGTCAAGTCAGGGTGAGGATGATGCAGAGGATGAAGGCATAGAAGATGACGAAGATATGGACGATGATGAAGACGGGTCCGATGATGAGAAGGAGGGGAAGAAAGCCCATGTCAAGACATCTCCTGAGCGCCGTAGCAAGCGTAGACGACAGACTTAGTTCGATAACAAGTGTCCGTTGTTCTCATTGTTTGTCGTGTTTCGTGGTTTTCATTTTAACGCGTTGAGTACTTCCTACCGCTGCATCCTGTTGAAATGATCCGTTGACAGACAGATTAGCAGACAGACAGACGTCGTTTCTTCTCCCTGGCGGCTTACTTGCATATGCTGTATGGACGCGTAACCCTCTTTGTGCAGTAATTCTTATGCAGAGCAGAAGTAGATGGGTGTACGGGTGGAGCTGACGATGGCACGTTGTTCTTGTCTTCCTGTGCAGATGAACTGCTCTGTTCGTAACGATAGGAGCTATGTTTTTTGTTCTTTGAGTTGCCCCCTATTGTTGAATAAAGTACCCTAAGAAGCATTGGCCCTTCCTTTCCTCTTCCTTTTTTTTTTTTTTTTTTTTTTTTTTTTTTTTTTCCTTCCTCCTTTTCCTTCCTCTTTTTCACTCTTCCTCTCTCCATTTTCCTTTTTTTTTTTTTTTCCCACAACCCTCACTAATCTCTTCCTTCACCTACACACTATTTATTGGTTTCCCACCTTGCCCTTTCCATACACACACACGATGCTACACATTAGCCCCATTGCTCGACCCGACCGGTTCCTGAACGAGACCATGCCCTTTGTCAATGCAAGTGACCTTTACTTCTCTTTGCTTTGTGTGTCGACAAACATACCTGTATATAAAAATGGCAAGGTTTAGGACTGTTGTATTAACTCGTTTTCTCTTTTCCTCCCTGTGGATATTTTTCTGGTATTTGCTGTTTTGATAGACCGCAGGGACAATGAGCTTTGCCTTGACGTCGCCTGAACTTCTTGACCTCGACTCGTATCAGCGGACTCTGAAGCGACTTATCACTGGGCTGGCTTCCTTAAACAACAACAACCATAGCAACAGCAACAGTGGCAAGCGCACTGGTGGCAGTGTGTCTACATTCCTTTCTTTGCCTGCAGGAGCTTCTACTTTAGAAGTCAGCCTGGGTGCAGGAGCAGCTTTCATCCTCGATACTATTCTTGTTGACCATCACACCAGCAACAAAACCGATACCGCTGTAGACGACAGCCATCGACCTGTACATCAAAGCTACCCCCTCTCGTTCGTTGCCTCAGGTCAACTCCCTGCTTTGCAATCACCTCCCCTCTCCAACATCACCGCCACCACAACAACTTTAACAACAACGACAACGACGACGGTACAGGCGCTCCCATTCCTGTATTACATCCGCCTGCCATGGAACCCTCAGACCCACGGAATTCAATGTCAGCTCTCTGCAAGACGTCTCGCCAGCCAACATGTGGCCATCCTCGACCGTGTCCTCCGTCGTCTCTGTGATGCCTCACCGGGTGCGTTTATGGTCGGGTATAGTGATGGGCTTTCGGGCGTTGATGCTGGGACGGAGGTTGTATATTCTGGAGAGAACAGTCGGTATGTACAGCACCACCACCATCACATTCAGTCGATGATGCGGACGATGACGAGGTCGGGGCCGCTTGACCAGAGTATTGCTATCGCGAGAGATCGAGGGGACACGGATTTGGATCATCGTGTTGCCGGGCTCGTCGGGCATGTGGACCACCACCACCACCATCACCACTCTACGACTACAGAAACGGCACTACCATCGGCACTGCTGAAGAAGACAATCAAGGATCTAAAAGAAGAGACCAACACCCACCAGAACCAACTACAATCACCACCTCCACAGCAGCAAAAGAACGTTGCTACGAATGCGACGGTAGATGTTCAGGACGGTAGTCTCGTAGCGAGGTCCCTTATTGAGAACGACGCCGATATCCTTAACTACGATTTTGGGCTGACAGAAGATGTTGACCAATGGGTCCATGTCCATGGCTCTGTCGATATTGACCACCTGCACGATACCCTTTGGGTTAAGTAAATGTCATACATAAGGAGCCTTTTTCGTTTTGTTCTTTTGGTTTGAAAATAGCGATAAAAAAATATATTTGTGTTATGTTGTTATGGGATGTGTGTGTGTGTTGTGTGTTGTGTGTGTGTTTTCGCGAGTTTTTTTTTGTACAGATGTCAAGTTTGTTGTAGGAAAGGGGTTGTTTCGCGTGTTGTTGTTTGTTCTTCCTCGTTCTTTGTTTTCTTGTGTTTTTCTGATTTTTTTGTTCTTTCCAAATTTTCCAGGGAGTGTACTTTCATGCAAGATTACGCCATAGTCGAAAAGAAAAAGTATCCGTCAACACACCAGGCGAAAGATATCGTCTGTTAGAATATCAATTCCACGCGTCAGTTGCTCAAAGCTTGGGATTTGAAACACTGACTTATGCTTTGGCAGCAGCTGCAGCAGTGGCATGGACCTTCTCAGAGATCTGACGAAGCTCATCGTCTGTGTATCGTAGTCTCAAGAAGTGCTCCGACTCAGCACATTTACAAAGCTATTGGGGAATTCAAGCGGAATCCCAAAAAAAGAGAAGAGACAGGGAGCGAGTTAGTGTAAAACACCCGAGACCCACACTGTCACCGCCGCATGACAAATTTGCTTCAACAAGACAATCAGGAGTGGTAGAAGTGGAAGTGGAAGTAGAAGTAGTACTGGTCAATGGAAGGAGAGAGGATTTGAATTTACCTCGTCCATGTGGTCGCTGCACACAACCTTGTTGGTGCAGCTACATCCAATCTGTGACAGGTAGATGTAAGAGTTGCAGTACAGACACTGGACCTCCTCCTCTGGTCGGTCGACACCTTCGTGGATCACGCGAATCGAAGGACACTGTTTCAGGGCAAGCGCACGCTGCGTTGTCTCCCGCTCAAGCAACTCGACCATCTCGTCCTGCAACCACTTGGCTGTCGCGGGGGCCGTGTCTCTCAGCGCCGTCGTCATAATCAGTTCGTCGTGGGAGAATACGGGATGTTTCCGATGCTGCTTGTAGCGTTGTGCGCATTCAACTCCAAAGTGACACCAGTCAGGCGGAGCAAAGTTCACGGCCTCCGCAAAGTTGAACTGTTATTCACAAGGGAAAACAAACAAGAATTATGAAACAGATGTTAAGGTTCACGTACTAGATACAAAACCCTAAACATTGTCTCCCTACAATAATAACAACAGACTTTCCCTGAGAAAAGTCCAAATTACTTACGCCATGGTTGAATCCGGCATGGTATGCCTGAGGGAAGGTGACAACGACTTGTCCTGGTCTTTGATCCAATGCAAGAACCTTAACGCCGTTCGCCACCAACCTTCCTGGGGAGAGCATAGTGACGAGCTGGAAGAGCAGGTCGGGTTGCTGCTCAAACAATTCAGGGACAGACTGCTTCATGGTTTCTTCAAACTGGTGGGCATCCGATGCTGGGATCCCGTACCAAGTCTTGGTTTCACCCCAGTGCATGTAGTTGATCGAATAGGTATAGTGGTCCTCGTTGTGCCAGCAGAAGGTCGAGAAGCACATTCCAACGTAAAGCCATGGCACCATCATTCCCGAGATGTCCGAGTTAATGTGGCGGAAGAGCGAGTCTTGAAGGACGGGAATGTTATTAAGGTTGGATGGGTGGCTCGAGTACTTGTTCTTGGGGTCACGTTTGCTTGTAGGAAAACCGCTATTGGTGCCCGTCAAGAGAGGTTGGCATATTAGGCTCAAGTATTTCGTAATTTCATCTCCAGTTCCTTCGATATAACCAAGTGTCCCACCTTCCCAGTTTACGGAGCTTACCTGCCGTGCTGCGAGGAATGAAGGTCGGCTCCGTACTCCACTTCCACAGTCTCAAAGGTGCTCTCAACAAGTCTCCAGAATTCTCGCTCGACTGCGTCCTCGGGAGCCTTGCCGTCGACAAATCCCTGCTTCTCGAAATATTCCTTCTTGAAAGTGTTACACTTTTGTTGGAAAGAGCTCAAAGAGTATTCCTCGCCTTCCTCGAAGCCAAAGTCTTCGCCGTTGATGAGACACTTTGCGCAGTACCAATCAGTCTTAGGAATATGCTGGAGTGGGGGGTTGAGACAGAAGGTGTGGTGTCCAAGCTCGCAGCCGTCGCAAATCAACATCCTGTCCAAGTGTCCGCCTTCGTGGCAAAGTTCACAGATAGCTTTGGGATTAGCTTCAGCTTCATCCACAGCCTTAGTAGGTACTGGCTCCGCAGAAAGACGGTTCGATTGAGACGTAGCTGGCGAAGTAGGTGTCGAGTCTAAGAAGGTTGTAGATGAATGTCGTGAGCCGTGTGAGTGGAGACAGATGGATTCCTTGCCTTCAATTCAGGCTTTGTTGTTGTTGCATCCTGACTTCCTTATGCGTCCTGAAAGATTAGTTACCTGCATATGAAGTAGGCTCCTTCTTGATACGCTTCGATCGTCGTGCTGGGGGTGCAGGTGTATCATGATGACTGGGCGGGGATGCAGCAGGCGTGGCCAAAGACCCTTGATTTGTCTCCATTGTCGAATCTGAGCTAGCTTCTCTTTTGACTCCTGCGGTAGTGCCAGTCGCGTTGTCATTCGCTGAAAGAACTGGCTTGTGTTTGGCGAGGTAGGACTCGTAGGGCATGATGATATTAAGATAGGCGTTCTTGAGGGCGTTCGACATGGAGGTGCATTGCTTCCGTGTATAGTTGAGTCCTCGTCCAATTTCAGCCCATTTCTTGGCGGTGGTGACCTAGCAAGTTTAGAATTTAAAGCAGTATGGGTTAGATATCTGAATTGCTGAAAGGAGGTGTCCTCACCCCTTGCTGTCTAGCTCAGGTCGTGACCCGCATTGTCGTCGCTTGTTGTTTGTTGTTGTCTTGTGTTGAGTTGTTGTGTGAGACACATCCCGTATACATATGCTGATTGTGAGAGACTCTGTAGGCGTCCTCCTTTTTAGCTCTTAGCTTACTTTTTGATAGCCGCCGCGAGCAGTGACTTCCTTTCTGAGTTGGAAGAGGTCAATGGGTCGTTTGTCAAGCTGGGGGATCTTGAAGACAGGGTGGCCCTGCTGGCGGTGGAACTTGCAGAGCTGGTCGAGGTAGTTGAGGTTTGTCCTGGTCTGGCCCTCCATCGAATTAAGGCGCTGGATCCTAGTTTTGAAGCGGAAGACCTGTGTATGTGCAGGAGGGGTGGCAGGTGAATAGGAATAAGAATACAAAAAGAGAACGTGATGAATATCGTACGGTATTGCACAAATTGTACTCACTCCCCCGCCCCACTGCTCTCCTCTTTGCTATTCTGTTTTTAAAACAGACGATGCATCGGTATTGCCCAAAGAAGAAGAGGGAAGAGAGACATCCCCACAGCGAACAGCAAGTTCACATAACTTCAATAAGATCGAAGGAAAGGGAATAGAGAGAGGTAAGAGAATAAAGGCAACATGTACTACAAAGTAACAGACAGTTGCTTATGCGCATAGGCTAGAACACTAAAAAAAATAAAAGTCGGGACAACATCAGATAAAGAGAGTCGATGAAAGGGAGGGGACCCTTTCTTTACCTCAGTATCCAGACAAAAGGGGGGTTTCCAACCCTCAGGGGGGATGATCTTGCAGATGCCGGCCTTCTCGGCTTCGGGGCGGATACGTTCGATATACTTGAGAGGGTCCATCCACTCCTTGGCGGTGGGGCGATAGCAAGGGGCATCCTGGAGGCCAAAGATGCGTGTGGGAGGGTCTGACCGTGGGGTCTCTTGGGGAGCGATAGTAGCAACTGAGGCCATGTCAAGAGCAGGGGCCTTTTGGAGGGGTCCAGGGGGAGTCGCGAGGGAGTCAGTAGCTCTAGGCACAGCCTGCTTCATCATGCTGGGCAAATTGTTTTTGCTGTTATGATAATGTTGATGTGGATGTTGCTGTCGTTGATGATATTGTTGTTGTTATTGTTGTTGTTGCTTGCTGGGTTGTAGAGAATAGGCGCAAACAGACAGACACACACAACACTTGACTTTACTTGACTAATCTGGCTTGAAAAGAGATATAGTCGGGGCCAAAAAAAAAAAAAAAAAAAAAAAAAAAATAGGAAAAATGACCAATAGTCTCTCAGTTGAGTGTCCAATATTGGGTCCTTGCAGGGTGAGGAATGAGTGTTTGCAATGAGGTCGAAGGAAGGGGAGAGTCAAGAGCAAAGAGGGGCGAAGGAGAGCAGTCGACGGGGAGCAAAGAGGCGACCGTAATAAGTGAGAGAGAGGAGGGTAAAGAAGGGGGATTTCTTTTGAGAGAAAAGAAGGAAGAAAGAAAAAAGAGAGAGTGGTGCACCCACTTCTTCCTCCCCTCCTCCTCTGTTCACTCCTCCTATCCACTGCTCTCCCGCTCTCTTCTTCTTCATCAAGGTGGCTTGAAAAATCACCGCACGTGATTTGTATCCCGCTTCTACAATAAGGTTTCGCACACACACACAAAAAAAATGTAGCCCAGGCACGGCTCAACGTTTTCTCTTCATCATCTTCAACCCTCCTTGCCATTCCTACTATCTCCCATGATGGAGTTTAGCTCATTCCTTCCTTCCTTTCCTCCTTCAAGGTCAAACTCCAGGCGTGTCTCTGCCCTGAGTACCCTCTCCTCTGCCGCTAGCAGCCCCGTTATGAGCCCCGAGCCCACACCAGCTCCAATGGCTCACCTCAGCGCAAGTCGCGTACTCTTCGAGGAGGGTCTCTACAGCGATGTCACCGTCACACTCCAGGTCCCTGGCTCACTCAAAAAAAACCTCCACCTCCACTCCCGTATTCTGACCAAGGAGAGCGAGTTCTTTGCCGCCCTCCTGTCTGGTAAAAAGGACCATGGCGAAAAGGCTATCTCGTTGCTCGACGACAGGGATGCTCATGGGTCTCAAAGGATCGAAATTCAATGTGCCGATGCATCTGAGCTCTATGCCTACGAGTCTGCCCTCCGTTTGCTCTATACTGGAACCTGGTGCTCTGATCGCGACTTCCAAACCAGCTCCTTGGATGCACGACTTCGCCGTGGGATGGATGTCATGAGCTTGGCCACTCGATTGTCTCTCAAGGGTGCGACGAGTGCATTGTTGCAGGACGAGGTGACACAAATGTGCCAGGCAAGTGTTACCTTTTTTTCATTGCTGCACCCAGCTGCATGCTATGACCAATTCTAAGGGCTCAATTGAAAAAAAGCCTTTATTACGTAGCACATATTTAAACTAACTGTAAAAACCATGACCCACTTTTCGCAATATAGAGTCAGCCCGAGCTGATGGAAAAGTTGAGCAAGTCGTTGAGACCAGAGGATCGGGAAGACGACCAGGCCATCTTGAGGTTCGACAAGGACGCGCTTCAGCAGATGTGTCGCGTGGCTGTCCTCAAAGCCGAGATTCGAGACCACTGCGAGCTGGTCATTACTCGGAACCTCTATGGCCCCAAAAAGTTCCGAGACCTTCGCATGGCAGAGGTTCAGTTGTCCGAGTTAAGACCCGGCTACATCTTTCCTCCAGGCGGACAGGAGTCGATTTATCTCCTTAAGGGAGCCCCCTCTTTGCCCCTCCATCCATGCAGAGCCTCGAATGTCGAGGCCCTTCGCCAAGTCGTCGACTACTACACCGCCTACAACTCTCAGAAGCCACTGCGGACGCGCGAGTACTATGTGCTTCCAGAGGACAACAAGGCACCCAAGGACGACAAAGCGCCACAGACCATCAACACATTCTATAAGGTTGCCTTCTCGACCGGATACCAATGGCTTCTGGACCAAATCATCAAAGTTAGAGCCCCATTCGAGCTGGTCGTTCTTATGTTGAAAGACGCTATCGACGAGAATGCCGACACTCGCAGTGACGTGTTCTTTGGCGAGTTTGCGACCGTGCTGGATGGAGATGTGTACTTACAGGGCGTCAACTACATTGCAGAGGGTCTTTTGCTTGCCTTCCAAGACCCCACTTTGGAGTCCTTCCGCAACCCTGGAGCCTCGGGATCATTGCTCAACATGATTTCGTACGGCGTCAACTCCTTGACAGACTTGCCACCCCTTCGAACCAAGCCCAACCAGGACGACGCTGGAGCCGCACAAATCCACCAAGATTACCCCGCCCTCCCGACACTGGTTATGGAGTTCTTCTGGCAGGTTCTTGAGCTGGCCCTGAAGCGGCCTCATCATCTCGAGTTTGTTCAACTCCTTCTGGAGTCGATAACTAAGATTGCGCCTCTGACTCCTTTCGAGGTTGTTGACCGAATCGAGGAGCGTCTAGCAGAGCTTCTGGAAGAGACCCGAAAGAAGATCATGGAGCAACGCGGCGATGATGAAGCAGACGACGACGCGGACGCAGGATCGGATAATGACCAGGATAACAAGTCAGGTACCTCAGACAAGGACAAGGACGATAGCAACAAGGAAGAGACTTATGCCCGAGCCCGCACAACTGCCGACAACCGCCAAGGTGACTTCTCCAGATATGATGACCTTGATGAGCGCACATCTATGGTCAGCAGTGTGCTGTTCGCCACAGAACCTACCCACTCTGTCAAGCCTGGTGCCACTATTGACGAAGATGAGGAATCTTCATCGCGGCAAGAGCAGGAGGAGCGAGAGGATGACGCCGATGCTGAACCTGAAATCGAAGTCGAGGCGGCTTGGATGAGGTGAGCAATGTTAAGATGGTCTGCCTCATGCGCTAAAAAGATGTCTATGTAAGGCAACTAACAGCCGCCCTTCTTTTTACCATATTGAATTATACTGTCATAGACCCGAATACTTGCAACCTCTCTGCTTGCAGCTGCTCACAAAGTTCCCCATGACTATCCAGTCATCGTTACTCTGGGCCATCCACGATTTGCAGCTATTGTAGTCTCGTCTTACTTTGTATTTATACCCTCCGCACGCACAGTTGAAAAATAGAGATTTGTATTTTGCTCCACACAGCGAATGTGCCATCTAAACCTTTAGGCGGAATCCAGTTGACTCCTGATTTGCAAAATTGAACAGTCCGCCAGCTTCCTCGTCATCTTGTCCATGTCCGTGTACAGCATGTGGGGCAGAGGGTGAAGCATTCCTCTTTGCAGCCCTAAGTTCCCAAAGAAGTCGAATACAGCACGATGAAGTGGGATTCGATAAGTGTAATGTTCGATTGTTCCTTCTACCGAGCATAGTGATAATTACCCTAAGCATCAATCACTTGAACCTGAACTTACTTTTCTCCTTTTGAAGGCCACGTTGGGAACATGGATGGATGCTTTGGTGGGGGTGCCTCACTAATCATTCAATCGTGGATAAGGAATATATAGTCAGTCTCTAATAACCACATATATATTTAACTATACACGAATAAACCGTACGAGTGGAGAGAATTACTTACGAGAAATATGGGTGCTTCAGAGCGTCTTCAGCTGTGATACGTCGAGTGGGATCATATGTAAGCATCTTTGACATCAGATCGAGGCCGTTTTCCGTCAAGTAAGGAAGTCGCGAGCGAAGAAGGTTGTAGGGCTGGACAAAGTTGGGGACATGGCTTGCTAAGGGCAGCTTTGAGAATCCAGGCCAGATCTTGTCGTTTGGCATGCCTAGCAATTTGAAAATCTAGAAGACATCAAAAACATCAGTCTGTGGTTGCTTTATAACCAGGCCATGTCTTTGCAAGAACGACGGTGATTTGAAAAGTGACATGCTTGTACTTTTTCCAGTTGTTCTGCCTCACTGCGTCCTGGTAGCAGTGGTTCGTTGTTGACGAACTCTGCAAAGATGCATCCTATTGACCAGATGTCGACAGCTGTAGTGTATTGCTTGGCACCCAGGAGCAGTTCAGGGGATCTAAGTGCGTCGAGGTAATTTACGATTAACATACATGTCTTGGTTTAGCATAATCATCATAGAAAGGATAATTGCTTTTGATCGGCATGTATGGTAGAGTTATACCTGTACCAGAGAGTAACGACAGGTTGCGTCAACGCCCCCTGTGGCTCTCCGTATCGCCGCGCAAGTCCAAAATCGGCGACCTTGATCTCGCCCTTGTTGTTGAGCAAGAGGTTAGATGTCTTCAGATCGCGATGAAGAATCCAGTTCTCGTGAAGAAGCTCCGTTGCAGACAAGAGTTGAAGCATCAGTGTTTTGACCTCTGACTGGAGGAAAGGTGCTCGCATCCCGCTCATCAGTTCCTTCAAGTCGTGTTCAATAAAGTCCATGACAATAAAGATTCTACACTCCAATAGAGAAACGAGCAGAGGATGGGTTAGTGAAAAGGGTAATGCTACCTTCTAATTGGACATAGCAATAATAGGTATGCGACTGAGGGTAACAAAATTAACGCATTACTGTGTCAGAGTGTCACCCACAACAATCTCGCGGACGTTGACAATGTGGGGGTGCTTGGCCAGGAGAAGCGTGTAGATCTCGCGCAAACTGGTGATAGGGAAGCCGTTCTTTTCCTGATCCAACTTTAGTTTCTTGAGCGCCACGATCTCTCCTGTGATCCTGTCCCTGGCGCGGTAGACGACTCCGTAAGTTCCTTCGGATATCCTGTTCAGCTTCTCATAGTTCTCCACGCTTCGGCATTGGGTCAGGACTGGGTGCTGCTCGGCTTCGGGGACCTCGATGTGGTATTCTGGCGCAGCCTCTGCTGCCTGGTCTCTGTAAGTGTCAACTGGTGTCTGTGAACGGTAGCGATAGGTCTCTTGATCTTCTAATTCTTGTTGATAAACGGGCGTCATGTTGTCATCCAAAGAGGGCGGTCGCGGTCCTTCACGCTGTGTGTCAGAGTCGCGAGACATCCGTCCTGCGGTGGAGGAGTAAGGTGTGCCACTTCCTTCTCTGAATGCAGGGGAGTCTTTTGATGGTTTGAAGCGCTTTGTTTTTTTCTTTTTCCGCTGGTTTCTGTCTTCTTCGTCGCTCGATGCTTCCCGAGCCCATTTTGACGTAGCCGCGCCGTCCATGGTTGGTAATGTTCTTGCTGTAATTCTTTGTGTTTGTTAAAGGGCGAGTTTGTCCTTCCCCTCTGCCTTCTTGTCAGACGACAGCGGCTTAGGCTACCAAAGCAGTCACTTTCACCATCTTTGGTTGGAGGCAAACAAGCTTTCACCTCCTTCCCTCTCGTTGTTCATCTCTGTTTTCATTCTTCCTTTGCTTCTTACTTTCTTCACCCCTCTCACCATCATCACAAATAGGACAACCTCCTTGCTCTTCTTCTACTTTCTTTCCTTTTCTTCTTTTCTTATCTTTCCTTCTCTTCTCTTCTCTTCTCTTTCTCCCCTTTACCTCCGCATTGATTGCCTTCTCGATCGCTCAACACGTCTGCTTTCATATTCATTCTCAGCACATTTCTTTCTTTGTTCTTTGAATCCCACGTTAGCTCGCTTTCCTTCATTACGCGACGGCGCTGGTAATTTCTCAACATCCATCTTTCAACTGTATCGACAATCAGCTGAACCAGCATCAGTTAAAATATCACCTGCGTCTGTCGCCTCTTGATCATTTATTTCTCCCATTTCTCTCTTTTCGCCCCTGTTTCCCTTCCTCTCTCTCTCTTTCACTCTCTCACTCTCTCTTGCTCGCTCGCTCTTTCTTTCAAGCATCCTTGTTGTCCATTAAACGGCCAATAACATGGATGATACACCTGAACCCCTGTTCCCGTCCACGATCTCGGCACCACGGTCAACATCACCTAATCAAGCCAGTCCAGCAAGCTCAATCCATCCTCACAACGACAAATCCGACCCTGCGCAAGTCCCAGATGAGCGTACATCACAGGAACCAGGAAGCCCTGGAGGGTCTAATGGCGCCATCACCCCATCGACCCCGCCTGCGGAGGCCACGTCTGAGTCGTCGAAGGCACCTTCTCGGAAAAAAAAGGCAAAAGCTGTTGCGGCAGCTCCCCCTCCTGTACAACTCCACGAGCCACTTCAGGCGCTACCTGTCTCGACCCCATTGCCCGACCTCACAGACTTTAATTTGCGTTCAGAACAACTCAGGAACCCGCTGTTTGTCGCGATCTCCAAGGTCTTAATTGTATATGGAAACGCATGGCAGAGCGCGAATGATCTTGTTGGTAAGTGATAGAGGTCAGGGATCTCATAAGTCCTATATGCCTGTCGCAAGCCATGCTGACTTCAGAAAGTAAAAACACAATGAGCTAACTCGCGTCGCTGTTATTTTCTTACTGTCATTTAGATGGTATCCGACATTTCGAGCTCGCCAACCTTGGGTAAGATATCAAGTGCAGGACGCGATGCAGCATCTTCAGTAATTGTTTTTGCGTAGGTGCACTACCTCGCCTACTAACGAAAGGGATGGTCCTTTTTTTTAACTCATTAGAGGTCGAACTCCAAAAGGAACTGTGCAAGGCGCGATTTCTACAGCATTGGCACTCGCGGCGGCACTGAAGACATTCGACCCTATCGAGAAGCAAAAGATGAACAGCACAACATACTACAGGATGGCGGAGCAGGCTCTGCTCCCTTCAGAAGGCGGTGACACGGATCCATCTGACGCAGGTAACAACCGATTTCATGCGGGATAAACAACTTTCGAGCATCCTTGTCGATATGCCACATACGATATGGGTGTCATTTTTGAACCTATATCTACTCACTCATCACAACCACATTTATTAATTATGATCAATTAGACAAGAAGAACTCCAAACCCAAGGCGCCAGTTACCAACGCACGACGCAAAGTGAAGCGATCAACCAATGGCGAAAGCTCAAGTCAGGCCAAACGGAGAACAGTAGCTGCATGGGACTCGGACACAATGAGCTCGGACAGCTCAGACGAGGATGGAAACCACAAGTCATCAAACGGCCAATCCGGCTCACCCTCGTCGTCAAAAAGAGCTCGCACAGGCTCACCACATTCAGGCTCTATGCGGTCAAAGGTCAAGGAGGTGCCCAACGGTCTCAAGAAGCTCCCCAAGGGATATGTCTACGACACTGAGATCAATCAATCGGCTTTGATGAACTTGTCTATCAACCCATCACAGACAGGAGAGTTTATGGCACATCTCAGGTATTGTATCCCAAAATGCTAATGCTACTGTATCGATAGTTTCAACCTTACAAAGGGTGCGGAACTGTGTCCTAATATTTTATCTTTATCACTTAAACTCGTAATAGGGGCCAGAAGGCACTGGAGAAGAATGACTACCCCGACAAGCGCGCTGAATACGGCGTGGATTTGACAAAGGAACCCTCGATGTTTGCAGTTGAACAGCAAGTCGGCTATACCTACCCACGACTCCGAACCAGTGGACGCGAACGATTGCCAAAGACAGACTGCGAGGACGGATATGCCGTGGCGGACTTGAGGCATGAGGGCGGCTTTCTTGGGCGGTTGTTCTGTATTACGGATGGTCATGGAGGCCGAGCATGCTCGTCCTTTGTGATTGCAACGATACCCGGCGCGATGCAGGTGATCTTGGGCAAGTACCGGCCTGAGGATATCTCCCTCCCAAGTGTCCAGGAGCTGGTCAAGAGTCAGATCACAGAGGCTGTTCGGCTGATCGACAAGGAATACCTGGACTACAAGAAGCAACAGTATCTCCTCTACAAAGCCAAGAAGATTCCCCACGACCCTGGCAGCGACGGCACGACCCTGGTTGTCAACATCTTCATCGACAAATGGGTCATATGCATCAACGTGGGCGACAGCAGGTCCATGCTTGGCTCACGGGATTCGATTGGGCGGTGGAACGTCGAGTTTGCCAGCGAGGACCATACACCTTCCTTGGAACGCCTAGCCCAGACGATTTATGCCAACGGTGGCGAGTTTGTGACGCATGACGACAAGGTGATTCGGTTTGACCCTACAATCAAGAACGACAAGAAGCACCGCCAATCTTTGAAAGAGGCCAGGATACGAGTCAAGGATGGTGCCTCGAACTTATACGGTATCCCTTATCGAACCAGGAACGGCCAATGCGCGTCTGTCAACCTAGGTGCATGCATCGGAGATGTGCTGTACAAGTTGGATCCGGTCAACCCAGTACTAAGCTGCAAGCCGGACATCACCTTTATTGACATCACCAGCATCCAGCAGGGCTACCTTTTGATGGCATCGGACGGTCTTTGGGATTACGTTCAGCGCGGAGGAAAGATCCATGAACAAAACTCTGCAGTCTGCCAGTTTGTGGGCGACAAGATCGACCGAGGTTGGAATTACCAGAGGATCGTGTGTACTATTGCTGACCGTGAGGGGATGAATGGTCTGTATTCGGACTCTATCCAAGAGTACGATGATTTCACAGCCATCCTGGTGAGCATTGGCGAATCACTGCCAGCATCATCACTGCCGCTGACGGGAGCTGCTGAGCCGAATGAGGATGTTCAGGCGTCTGCAGAACAGGGTGAGGAACCAGCAGCGAAGGATGAGGAAACGCGTCACAGTCAAGGAGACAAGGAATCGCAAGGAGAACAAGAGAACGGCGACGCAGCGGCGGAGGCCGTTCCAAAGGAGGCGAACGGTGATGACCAAACGAAGATGCAGGATGACGTGGAGAGCGCTTCACCTGGCAGCGCAGAGAAGTCGTCCCAGCAACCTTCGGATCCACCAGAGGCGATGGAGGTGGATGAGGATGCACTGCCAGAAGAGAGCGCAGCAGCAGAGGCAGCATCATAAATTAGTTCAACCACCACCCCCTGCATCTTTTTTTTCTTTTCTTTTCTTTTTTTGCTGTAATTATTAAAGAAGGGCATGTTCATGGCATTTGCAATGGCTGAATGTATTTTTTCGACTATGTGCATATGTAGCGTCTACTGAGTCTTGAGAGTCTTGGCGGTGGTCTTGATGGAGGGGACAAAGACTATGGGCATGAGCACAAGCGCCATAACGGCCGTTTCTAACGTCGGTGAAGTGGAACAACAGGAACCCTTAGTCACCATTAATAACGAACACATTCACCATTTCATATCAGTGCCGTACATTGTTTTTGTTAAGACGAACCTGCGACCCAAAAGCCGAGAAGAGGGGACCATTTGCTGTTCCTGTTGAAGATGTTGCCGTTGTCAAAGAGATCCGCAAGGTTGCCAAAGAAGGTTGCCTCAGGAGCCTTTTCGTGGTAGCGGACAATGTAGGCACCAAACAAGGACGAAACTAAGGTGACGCCCTGGAGCGCGTAAAAGATGCAGGTCAAAAAGAAGCGGGACTTGTCGCCGGGTGCAAGGAGAGTCTCGTTCTTCATCCAGATGTAGCAAGGAATGTACGCAGCCTATGTTGTTCAAAAAAAAAAAAAAAAAAAAAAAAAAAAAAAAGAGGAGGGTTGTTGGACAATGAAGTCTTATTCTTGAGCGAGAGAAAGGACAGAAGAACGACTTACAGGGATGAGGATGACGCCCATGGACAAAAGGGTGAACAGCATCCTGGAGGTGAAGAAGGCGGTCAAGGGAAATGTCAATCCAGCTCTCCAAGCGACATAGTCCTGAGGGTACATGAACCGATTATATCCCATTCCCAAGATGGCGCAGAAGCAAGTATAAGCATGGACCCAGTACTTGTGATATGACATTGGCAACTGTGAAGCATTGCGGTGCTTGCGGATCTTTGCATAGGTAATATAATAACCGATGATTCCCAAAAGAACGTTGGTGAAGGCAAAGACAGTAGGCAGGATGGCATGGATCTCGTTCTTGTCACCGAGGAGGAACATGGATTCCCAGCCGGGGTTGTCCCAGAGGAGGTAAAGCCCTGAAGGGGCAAAGATGAGGGAGAGGAAAAGGAGGGTATAGACAAAGGAGGGGGTAGCCCAGAAGACAGGCTGGGTCTTGAGGGATCCGGCTGAACAGGCGGCGAAGATTGCTCCGAAGGAGAAGCTCCAGAAGACGTCGACCTCAATCATATTTCTGTTCTGTTTGGCTGTTGTGCTTGGTGGTGGGAGGAATCAGGTGTGGATAGAGGAATAGGCGAGGAAAAAAATTAAAAGGGAAAGAGAGGAAAAGCAAAAATGGAAGAAGGTTGTCCGACTGAAATAATCGTCCTACAGCAGCAACAACGGCAAACAACAGTGGCTCATTACCAAACACTTCTGCTCTATCAACACGGGTAATCCACTTTTTTTAACTATTCGTTCTTCCATATTACTTGGTCGACATGTGGAGCAACTGCGAAGGAAAACAAGGAGCAACGGGATGGCTCTGGGGTAATTTAGCCTAAAAGAATGTGAGATTAGCCTCATCCATCCGTACCCCGCGTGGGGTGAGAGTCGAACAACCAACAAAGAAAACATCCCCTCCCGAGCCGAAGCCGAAAGTGAACATCTGAAAAGCACAGTCCTCCCTCCACACTTTCATTGCTTCTTAATTTTTGATGCGGCAGATGGAAGTGGCTCGTATTACCCACCACAACCCCTGCTCGGCGCAAGTGGATCAAAATGAACTGAACTGGCCTTGATCTTGAACTGAACGGCAGGAGAGTGAGGATGTCCATGGCTCGGGTCGAGTTGAACCCATTCATTGATACCTTAGTAACAGAGATAAATAGTAAACAACGAACAAAAGCAACAACAAACAAAAGTAACAGCAAACAAAAGTAACAACAAACAATAACAAAAACAAATAGCACCAGCCGCGACCGCGCGAACAGCAAAAAGTGAAAAAAGGAGACCTTCACCGACGTCTTCTCTCTAATTTTCTTTTTTCTCTTTTCTTTCTTCAACAACCACGACCATATTTCAGGACTCCCACCATCAAGAACAACAGCAAAAATAACCACCATATATCAGTATTATAAAACATGACCAAGGAATCGCCAACGCAGAAAGCGGCCACAACCCAGTTAAACGCCTTTGTTTATACCCCTCTCACAGTCGAGGCTCAACGTGGTGGATCGCTGTTCGACCAAACAGCAGTCTATCTCTCCACCTCAAGATACATCCCACATCGTCTCGTCGAGGCGAGTATCTTGCTGGCCGAGGTCTACCTCTTGAACATTCCTGAATGGATCCTGGGCGAAAAGAACCTGGGTCGGCCTTCTGTCGAAAAGAGAATAGAGAGTTCCATCGCGGCAAGCAGGTTTGCTATTGCGGACACGGTTAGCAAAGGTGGGCGACGCAAAGTCGCGGTCTTGACGGGTGGAGCGAGCGGATTGGGCTATATGACTGCTATGGCTGTTGCTAAGGCTGGATACCACCTTATTATTGGTACGCGCCCGACTTGTTTTCATATTGCGATGATAGTAATGTTTAAAGCCCTTAGCGCCTCTAACTGTGCGGGAACTTTTTTTTCATTTTTGCACAAATAGGTGACAGAGCGACTGAGTTGGGTATCCGAGCAGTGGAGGCGATCAAGGCAAAGACAAAGAACATGCATGTCGAGTTTCTCTATCTTGACCTTGGATCCTTCAAAGACGTCCGAGAGTTTGCTGGAGAGATCTCTCGGCGGACTGACACTGTTGATCTTCTCATTAACAGTAAGGTTGCCCTTTGAAGCCACTATAGAAATGCACTTGACCGCAATCACGGAGTGACCTTTAACTCAATGTGATATGTCACCATCCTTCCTATATCTCTTCTAGATGCGGGTGTGATGGATCTTCCAAAGTTCCGGCCTACGGCTGAAGGTCACGACAGCCAGTTCGGAATCAACCACCTGGGACACTTTTACCTAACCGTCCTCCTGCTCCAACTTGTCAAGAGGGCTCCCAAGGCGCGTATTGTAATGACGGCCTCGTCAGCACACTATGGCACATCCAAGATCAACTACCCAGGAATCACTTCAGCCAAGGCCTATGACCGCATCAACAACTACTGTGGCTCCAAGCTGGCGACAGTCATGTTTGTCCGCGCCCTGGCACGCTCGCTTGCAAAGACCAACCCCAACGTCACAGTCAACTGTTTACACCCTGGTGCGTGCTATACCAATCTCTTCAAGTCCTCTTGGCTTCTCTACGTCTTGACGACGATCGGGTTCCAGTACTTTTTACGGTCCCCTGCTCGAGGCGCTAGGACGCTTGCGTATCTGTCATTGAGTGAGGAGGTCGAAGGTATCTCGGGCGAGTACTGGTTTGATGAGAGGATCCGACAGCGCAACCCTGCGTCGAATGATGTCAAGAGCCAGGAAGAATTGGTTCGGTACAGTTATGCTGCCCTTGGAATGCCTGAGGACACGCCCCTTTGATCTTCAAATAAAGATGCGATTTATTCATTTACGCAACGAAACGCGCCTTCGCCAGGCAGTTCCGTGACGTCATTTTTGCAACTGATCCAGCACTTTTACTCATTCGACAACCACCCCGCACAACACGAAACAACGACCGACCTTCCGGACTCGAATTGTCAATCTTCCCGTTGCTCTCGCTAATACCGCTCGCTTTGCATCAAACATCTCTCTCTCTCTCTCTCTCTCTCTCTCTCTCTCTCTCTCTCTCTCTCTCTCTCTCTCTCTCTCTCTCTCTCTCTCTCTCTCTCTCTCTCTCTCTCTCTCTCTCTCTCTCTCTCTCTCTCTCTCTCTCTCTCTCTCTCTCTCTCTCTCTCTCTCTGTCGAATCGTCTTCCTGGATCGCCTTTTTTTTTTTCGTCTTCCCTATTGTTTCCCTCTTTAAATCAATTCACGAACGCCCTCGCACCTTGGCCACCGACACACCCTTTCTTCTCTACATTTCAAAAATATAACATCATTACTTTCACGATGGAGCAAGCTTGGGGTCCCCGCAAATCGTAAGTGAACTAAGTAGATCCCCTCTTATGAACCTGATCAGATGTCGACGGATGGAAGATCACTCGATCGCTCCTTTACATAGTGGCACAAAACTTTAAAATTCGTCAGTCTGGTGCTATCATTAACGCCTCTATTTACCAATTTCACCCTGTTTCCTGTGTTTTTGCCTTCACCTTGACATAGAGCTCGTTCTCAAGGAGAGAATACGCCAGTTGGAAGCTCAAAGCTCGTTCAATTGCAGAGACTAAACTCGTCGACTTCGGTGCTTGGAGGAAACCCCGCTTCAGCTTCGACCTTAATCACGCCCACAACGACCAATGGACCTTCAATCTCTGGCGGCGCATTGGATTTTGGTAGTCGAGGAGGCGAATCAGGATATCACAGCTCAAAGTCGGCGGTGGGGTCATCAGGAACTTCTGGGATTTCTTCATCCGCCGGCGTGGGCTCTGGAGTCGGATCGGGTTCTGTTTCTGCGGCAGTAGCACCTTTGTCGACAGGATCAGCAGCTGGACTAACAACAGGAGGAACGGGAGCCGGAGCCGGAGGCGCGATTGTCAGTGGTGCGGGCACGACGGCAACGACCTTGGTTTCCGGATCTCTTCATCCTTTACACTTTAATTGGGTCTTTTGGTTCATGCATCGTGCTCCAGGAAGCAAGATCTTGAACTATGAGAGCTCCATGAAAAAGATCGCGACGTTTGGATCGGTAAGTGGACCGGATAGGATCCCATCGACTATCGATGGTTTCTCATCCACGTATATGTCAACTTTGCACAACCACGTCTGAGAAACTACTTTCAGCTTACATTAACATTAATTGTTGCTACGATCACCTTTAGGTTGAGGATTTCTGGGCAGTGTACTCTCACCTCAAACGACCACACGAATTGCCAAACGTGAGCGACTATCATTTGTTCAAGCAAGGAGTGCGGCCAGTCTGGGAGGATGCGACAAATATCGATGGCGGTAAATGGATTGTTCGACTCAAGAAAGGACTCGCCAGTCGTTATTGGGAGAACTTGGTAAGTTCTTGTATCTCTTCCATTTGGGCTATGAGTCTTCAAAGTGGCAGTTGAGCCATAGATGGATCTATCTATGTTTTAGAATATTCTTTCATTCTAACAGCTGGATCACTCAATCCCTTTCTTGTAGATAATGGCGGTGATTGGCGACCAGTTCGATGTTGGTTCTGAAATTTGTGGCGTGGTGCTTTCGATTCGTGGAGGGGAGGATATCTTGTCTTTATGGAACCAGTCGGCGCACGAAGGACGGATCAACTTGAAGATTAGGTACGGCGATCGATCTTTCGTTACCGTTTGTTGAAGTTAACGCGTTGTATCTGAATCCTTCTTGGACACTCCACGGGAATCTCCCGAACGTTCATATTCTAACCGTGAATTTTCCCTTCTTTTACTTTACGTATTACATCGAATAGGGATACGATGAAAAGGGTACTGAATCTGCCTGCGGAGACGATCATGGAGTACAAGACACATAACGACGCATTGAAGGACAACACGAGCTTCAGGAATACCGATGTCTTCAGGTGAAGCAGTACAATAATGTAATAAAGACCTCAAATGAACCTCTGAATCCGTTACAACCGCAGCCTGTTCAAGATTCAGAAGACAGCAAAATCCCACTATCCGCGCGAGCTTAGCAGCATATAAAATTTTGTGTGTTGTTTTCCGACGTGCTTCACGGTCATGCCTAAACCTCCATATCCGGATCCGCCTCCACCGTCTCCACTTCTGGACCCTCGGCAAAGACGACCTAGAGCTGACGACACTTTCTTTCTGTAAGAAAAAGACCAAGGAAGTGACTGCGAATCATTTCAGGTAAGAACTTCCTTTCTTTTCCCCCTTTCTCCTTGCCTCGTCTTCAGAGCATCACCTGTCCCTGTCCACATTCACGGAATATACATCGCCGTCGAAATATACGCGTAAGTTACGATCACTGGATGAACGCGCCCTCTGTGCAGCACCTTGAAATGCCGTTGCCAATTGCCAAAAAACTGACTTGATCCTTCTTTGTCATGCACTGCATAGTATTGCCATCATCCCCCACCCTACTCGCTCATCATACAAGCAATGCTGGGACTACTACCACACGACATCGTCGCCATCTTGGAATCAGAGCACCATCATAACAACAACACACAACCTGACCCCGTTCGTCTGCGCTCCTCGCTCGTCAAAATCAACACTTCCACATGGCTGCGACTCGGGGCAGTCTGTCACAACGAGGGCTTTGCAGCAGAGATTAGAGAGTTATTACCAAAGGCCAAATCATCCACTGGACACGCACGAGAACTGAGCGAGCAACAGCAGAGCCATATCCTATATCTCGAAAACGGCATGCCTCGTATCGTCAACACCATTCAATGCCATTGCAGAAGGGACCCTCAAGTCATTCAGGACGAGCCGCTGCTTTGGAGGATGTATCTCGTGTACCGAGAACACATGCCGAAGGTGGACAACAGGAAGCGGGCGCATAGGACTGGAGGACGAGCACACAAGACAGCGGCAATGACGACAGCTACGCCATGGCAGTTGGAGTTTATGAAGTCGGGATGCCCAGAGATCATGCTTCTCGCATTCCACGATATCTTTGTGGAGCATGGAGAGCGGGTTGGATATGAGACCAACATCCCCAAGGTGCTTGTCGAGTCGTTGGATTATGAGTGGAGCTCTGGAACCAGCGCGGCGAAACGAGCTGTCCAGGGGTTGATTCAAGTTCTCCAGGGCTGCTTACGATACAGGAAAACAGGGGATACCGAGACCACCACAGCACCGACGGCAGTATCCGTGGGATTGGGCGTAGGTGGTAGCGGAGGGTTCACTCGACCCGGAGCAACACAGGACAGAGACTCAACGCCGCTCGACAGGGAGCTCGTCAAGGCGATCCGCCAGATGACTCTTATTCTTGCCGAAGCGGACTCGGCCCTCCAGGTGTTTTTGGAGTCGGAGGCGGGACAGAACTTCCCCAAACTACGAGAGGCATTTTTGCAGGAACTGGAGGGACAGAAGCAGAAGATCGGAGAGAAGCCGGTCAGGAAGATAGGAGGCGGATTGCTTGGCTACACTCCAACGCCAGACGCTGGAATTGCTAAAAAGCGAGTCGATCTCCTTATGGGAGATGACACACCCGAGGGCTCGCCATCAATCAGCTCTACAGGCCACGATTCTCCTACAATATTCACGTCACCAATATGGCCTGCGAATCCCCTCGCTGCTGTAGCTCGCAAGGATGAACCAAAACGACCACTCAACGACGCAACAGACTCTATTCCAAAGAAGCTCCGGACAGCGTCGCAATTGTTGGAGTACGCCACCTCAGGATCCTGGCCAGACAACAATCCGACCTCCTCCACCTACCAGAACCTCACCGCACCAACGGCGCGTGCACAATCAAAGCTGAACAAGATGAACAACCCTCTTTGGTCGCCTATCTTGAGTCTGAACTTTTTCCCGCAGACACCCAACAAATACGAGACGCAGCTTGAGTCCGAGCTGGAGCGCTGGATTTCTCTCTGTGGGCACATGGATGGGGCAGTGTTCGCGGACAAGCTGGTCTCCCTTATCAAAGATGTCTACCCGAGCGATCAAAAGTTTCTGCTGGAACAAATCCTTGTCGAGTATATGTGTTGGGACGAGACGGAGGGTCGGGAGCGGGATTCAGGTGAGATGGCAGTCTACAGCAGCGTCAGCTCTGGTAATGTTTGCCAACTGACCAAGCCGGCGCCACGCATTGGATTCAAGTCGGCCGAGAAGGCGGTAGATACCATCATGGGAGCATTGGTGGCGTTGGTGATCAAACCGGAGGAAAACTTGAGTCATGTCGTTCGCAGAACGCATCGATGGCTGGAACCTATCGAGTTGGTGCCCTCTGAGGATTCTGTGGACCAGAAGCATGGGGCTGTGGAAGACTCAACTGTCAAGAGCGCCGCTGATGCTAAGGGCAAGAAAAGAAAGACGCGCAACCTCTACAACAGACGAGTGAGTCCGTTTTACGCCATTCTTTCTCTGTTCAAGCCGAAGAGAGTAGAAGGTCGAGTGACAGGCATGCTATATCTGACCGAGCAGGATATCAAGGATCGTACAGCAGAGCGTAATTCTCAGGAGTCGTCGGCAAAGTCAGAGTTCGATGTCTCTGTCAAGAAAACCAGACCGAATCAGAGGATGCTCAACGCGGCCAAGGTTGTCCCAGAAATCCCAGCTCAGTCTGTCCAGCCACCTCCACCTGGCGGCGCCCCTAAAGTCGTCCACGCGCCAAATGTAGTACCCAAGAGTACCCTTCCTTCTGCCGTGGCATCCAAGGCCGTTCAATCGACAGTCGTTGCATCCAAGGTCGTCCATCCTCCAGTTATGACATCCAGGGCTGCCAATCCCCCACTAGTTGAGGCTCCCGAAGTCGTTCCTCCGCCAGTTGAGACCCCCAAGGTCGGAGAGCCAGTCATCGTTCCTGGTGTCGGACCGGTGACAATGCCGGATTTCGACGCTCTCGACAGACCCCTTACGCCTCCTCCACCCAAGGCGCCACAACCTGCAAGTACTGTAGGTTCCAGTTACCCCGGGTTAGGAGCTACCGACCCTACCTACTTTTCACCAGAGCTCATGCTGCATCTCGGACCCGAGGTTATGGAGGGAATCGTTGAGCCGTCGCCAGAGGATCGGGCTCTTCTGAGCAAGCCTCAAGCCAAGCGACTCAAACGCATGCGTCAGAAGCATACCAAGTTGAAGAAAGCCGCTGAGGATCTGGGCGAGATCTACGTTCCGGTCATGACGGGCCAATTCCCTGGCGCCGAGGTCTTCTTTGATCAGCTCAACATTCAAACGAATGCAGGCCCGTCCGCACTCAATAGCGCTTCTGGAGGCAAAGTTGTATCTGCGCCAGTTGTTCCAGATCCCCTAAACAGGTCAACAAGCGCTACCCCGCCTGCAGCTTCATCGGAATCAACGGATGTTGACATGGATGCACCCCCACAAGTCAAAGGTAATGCAGTCGCCGGCCGAGTTCAATCTGCCATGGGGAAGCTGTCAGTTCAAGGGGAAAAGGAGGACGACGACGATGATGATGATGATGAGGACGATGACGATGAAGAGAATGAACAGCAGGGGGAGCCACCTGTCGAGGAACCGGTTGTCAAGGTCGAGATCGAGAGCGAGGACGTGGAGATGGCTGAAAGCAAGAGTTTCGATGAGCAGGAGCACTCACAGTCTGGATCCAAAGAAGTCGTCAGGATATCTGAAGAAATCAAGAGCTTCGACGAGCTGCAACACTTGGAGCCCGACCCCAAGGGAGTCGATGCCGATGGCGATCAAGTGATGCCCGAATCTGGATTGATCGATTCTAGTGCAAACTCCGAGGGACACGATGAGGACATGGTGCCGCGGATGGTGGAAGAGCTCCCATTGAAGGAGAACCTTCGATTGGCGAAGCAAGCCGAGTCGATGAGGATGGAGTGTCATGCGCCGTTCCGGGTCCTTTTGCGGATTCTTCAGTACCTCACCAAGGCGAACCAGGGCGTGATGCTGGACTTGTGGATCATTGAGTCGCTTTCGGACACGGTGGAGCCGCTGCAGGTGATCTACTTTGAGTGGATGTTGCGGGAGCTGATCGACACTTCGCCTCGACCCAGCATGCTGCCCCTCAGGATTGACCGAGACGAGAGTATTCAGTTGGAGGAGGAGATCCTACGCTTGATTCCGCTGCTTATAGCGGCGCCAACTATTGGACGTGGCCCTGCTGTCACCGCGTTCAAGGCTGTGGAGTGTAACCTGAAGGGCCGTGCTATCCCCAGACTGGGGGTGGAGACTGACCCTGAGAACAGGAGCTATTGGGAACGCGCCCAAGAACTCCTCGGGCTTTAACTTTTTTCAGTATCTTGGCTTTATTTTGCGACCGTGCAAATAAATACGACCAACACAGAAAGCAATAGGTCCTTTGAAAACATGGTTTTTTTTTTAATGAGTGTTGAGAGATATGAGCGTAGCGAATCTCCATGACTGACTCCTTAACAACGCCTCTTACGACTTTTGAATCCCGTCTAAAAATCGAAGTGTGTTGCCAACACAAACATATCTTACTATCCAATCCGTTTGTATAGGACGTTAGTTGCCAGGTGTCAGGGTCTTCTTTGGAGTAGCAGTTTGTCTGTGGGAGTGAGTGTGGAACAAGGAATCGCAGTTTCCGACTAGGGTCAAGTGTTATAAACTGACAGGCTTGCTGTTGCTGCCCTAGAGATAGATCACGGTCATGACGTAGAAACCAACAAATGAAGCGTGTTTTTTTTTGAGTACGCGAAGGGCGCATCCAGGAATTACCCAGAAAAAGATTTTTTAGAGTAGTAGGTAGTGCCAAAGCGGGACCCGTCATTCCACATCTCCCTGATTCCACTCCTTCTAATCTTATCCGTCTCGTCTGGCTATCCTTGCCTCTCACAAACCTTTTTTTTTCCGCTATATATATGCCCGTCCGTCAAACGATGGTCCACTCAACTCATCCATCCTTGCCGCCACTTTGTTTCGAATCCCATTTCTCGTTTTTGTTCTCTCTTGCTTGCGAGAATGGCACCCCTTCAAATCATTGGGCGAATTCTTCTTCTGACTCTACTACTTACTCGAGCACAGAGCGAGTCTGCCGCAACATCAGTCTCTGCCACCATCAACCTTGCCCCTCCGCCAGCACCCATAGCACCCACTGCAGCGATACTTAAGTCTCTCGAAGGATCATGTCGCTACCATCCTGGAGGCGGCTCATGTCCAGAACACGCTCCCTGCTGTCTAAACGGATACTGCTCTGGTACGAACTACGGGCCTTCTAGGCGCGCTGTTGGTTTGCTCCTTGGGGTTGACTGGCTGTAGCCTCGTGCTAAGCTCTCTTTCAAAAAAATGATCTCCTTTGTCGACACGAATAGATGACCCACGCTATTGTTCGACAGGCTGTGAACCAAAGAACTCGTGGAAGGAGTCCAGCTGCTTCCCACAGGCCTTCTGCTCAAATATTCATGAGGTACTCTACAAAAAAAAATGGCGCATGGACCATGTCATGTCAGTCAAATGGCCTTACCATTTGCCCAATGCAATCGTCTTTTATCTGACCCCTTGTTGTTATTGTTGCAATTTATGTCCTTAGGACTTTAACCAACCAAGACTCACAAGCAGCAAGACCTTCAATGGCAACCCGTATCAATATGACTTTAGTAAGTACAAAACGAAGAGAATTCATCACTCCCTCAGAGACACTTATGACCTGGACAAATTATTAACTGTGTTTCCCTTTGCATTTTTCTTTGTCAATCAGTGACGGATTACAATGCCGAGGGCGTCAGTATCCAAGATTCAAAACTCAAAATCTCGATGAAGCTCGATCGCATCCCCAACTCCTATGGTCGTCCACAAGGCTTGGGTTCTGTAGTGTCAAGCACTCGTTTCATGCAGTACGGCAAGGTCAAGGCCCGCATCAAGACCGGCTCAAGCTCGCCTGGAGTTGTGTCTGCATTTATTATCAGGAACGAAGACCCTGGAGACGAGATCGACTTTGAGGTTGTTGGCAGAGATCCGACGGAGGCACAAACGAACTTTTACTACAGGACCCCTCCAGACATGCCGACGGATTTGATCGATTACAGTAACACAGGCAAACAGCTGCTCAACACCAACACAGCCTTGGACTTTCACGACTACGAGATCGAGTGGATGCCTGAGTATATTTTGTGGAAGGTCGACGACAAGGTGATTCGACATGTGTTTAGGAACGAGACCAAGGACGACGCCAGTATCGACCCTGCAACAGGCCAGACAAGGAAAAGGTATCCGTCCTCGCCCGCGAGGATCCAATTTGGAATTTGGGATGGTGGCCAGGGCTCTGAGGGCACAGCAGCCTGGGCGGGTACTCCAACGGATTGGTCCAAGCCAGATCAAAACTATGAGATCCAGGTGGACTACATCGACATTCAGTGCTGTAAGTCGATCATACATGTCTTTGACCTCATGTTGACACACTAATTATTCTTTAATGCATGCACGCAAGGATAATTCTTTCTAATTGACATGTCTGCCCTCTTTTTTCTCCTTCTGTCACTGTACAGATTATCCAGGTAATGAGACTCAGATATGGCCTCCTATAGGCTATGGCCCAACTAAGATCCACGATGGACCCTATTTCACACCGGGCCTGGACAACAGAAATGGCCATGACACAGGGGACAGTTTCTATAATGAGCAGGAGAATGGTGTCCATCCGTACGTCCCTTTCTACAAGAACCCCAAGTTGATGATTCCCACAGGCTGTCTCATGGGCTTTGCGTTGGTCGTTGTTGGCACGGTTGAGGTTGTGAGACGTCGTCGACTGTCCAAAGTGCGGTGGTCATGAGTGAGGCCGAACGTCAATCAAGCACACACACATCATGGGATGTGGAGTTACGACTAAGAGGGCGAAGGAAGGATCGAATTTTAGTATTGCTAGCAAAGCATCCATTCATCCATTGTGTCTGTAATTAGCATTGAAATCTATTTGTTTCGCATTGTCCAGCTGCACAACCTTGTCAAGGGATGTGAATGTGAATGGGAAAGGAAAGGCGTGAGTGGCGACAAAGGGGTTCATGGTCCGTTTCTGTTAGCGAACAACGAAACGGATAAGTTTGACGCATCATTGTATGTGTTTTTCATGCATCTTTCTTTTCCCCTCTCCTTACTCTGCCATTCTTTACCTCTCGCTCTCTCTCTCTTTCTATGCGTGTGTATGTGTGTGTGTGTGTGTCGCTCTGTCTTCCTCGTACTTGCCTTCCCACTCAGAACAGAGAAAAAAAAAGTGAAGATAAGAGCAAAGTGAAGAGTATGAACTCATAATATGTTCATTTTGCTACCCCTGGCTCTGATCAGACCGAGACCGGACCGTGTTGACCGACAGATCGGTCCTGGCGGACGATATTGGGTGCCGGCTGTTCAGGTCGATTGAGGACATTTTTATCTCTTGGCAAGTAAGTCAGGCTCAAGAGTCCGGTAACCTCTCACAACAGCCTCCTCTAACACCTGTTGGCTGTGTGCCTCTGTTGTATGTATATAATTTTAATTCAATTCATTCAGTCTCCCCTTCCTCACTTCTGTCATTTCCGTCCCAAAATAACAAAAGACGAAGAAGGTGTGTCGAAGAGCAAATATCCAGAGAAGACTAATCATTGGTTACTCTAATTCAGGTACCTCGTTCTCATTTTCCTTTGTTTCTTTCCACATCACTCTTTCTCTTTTTTCTTTCTTTTCTTCTTTTCCTTCCTCTTCTTCTCTTTGTTCCTCTTCACTTTTTCTTCGTCCTCTCCCTCCCTCCATCCTGCTCTCTCCTCCTCCCCTGCCGTCGTTTTCCTTTTCTTCATCCTCGGCCCCTCTTCTCTCCCTTTCCTCCTTCCTCCACCCGCCCTCTCTCCTTCCTTCTCCTCTAGTCAACCGTCCCTGAATTGTGCAACACGATAACGGATAACTTTATCAGCGTTAAGCAGCACTACCCATCACCACCCAATCACCCTCCGTTCCTTTTTCCTTGTCTTTTTTTTTTTATTTCTTTTGACCCTCACTTCCTTCCTCGACGGACAATCTTGCAACGACCACACCAACACCCACCTCCCTCTCTTCTCTTTTACGCCTCTTTCGACATCACTCTCCGCCATGCCGACCAGCAATGCTTCCTCAGAGAGTCCTGTCTTCACCGAACAGCCCTCTGCTGTCCCCGCCATGACTTTCCGCCCTCATCATCTCAAGGCTCAAGAACTGAAGCATACTCATTCCTTCTCCTCTATGTCCTCCTATGCCTCCTCAGCTCACACCGACAATGAATCCACCTCTAACTCGTCTTCAGAAGAGGAAAGGCCTACCAAGAACCATGCAGTTTCAGCCAACACACGGAAGGGCGAGCGCCGTCCTGGCGGAGGTTCGTCCCTGAGACCGGCAGGCAAGGCTCACGACTGGTATTCAGGAGGACGGATCACCTCCAATGGTCGCTGGTTCCGCGATTCACAAAACAGGACTCTCTTGCTCCGTGGTGTCAACCTCTGCGGCAACTCCAAGCTTCCCACAACCCCAAACGGTAGCACACATTTGAACGAGGGCTTTTTCGACCATCGGAACGTCTGCTTCCTCGGCCGTCCCTTCCCACGAGACCAGGCCGACGAGCACTTTTCAAGACTTCGGCGGTGGGGTCTGACCTTTGTCCGCCTCTTGGTTCCCTGGGAGGCACTTGAGCATTCTGGACCGTAAGTTGCCACGCACGTTCTTCGACCCCCTTTCACAAAAAACCGTCGATCCCCTTTCCCTGCACTGCTTCCATTGCTGTATTTGCTTCTTTGTACCGCGCCGCATCCACACCGATTTCGATTATGTGGCAGTATGGCCGAACAGCCTCTTTTTCAGATTTTCCACTGTGTTTTCTCGCAACGGATGCACTTTAATTTTGGACCAATTATTGCAATCTTGGGTACAGATACGTTCCACGCTCATACCTCCTTTCCTCCCACAACACAAAAAAAAAAAAAAAAAAAAAAAAAACACTCACCTGTCTACTCTCTCTGTTGTGCTTTCCCGTGGGCTAAAAACGGGTTTATCATTCATCTGGATCTGTTTTGTCGCGAGAGCAATAACAGACCGATATCCCCAAATTTAACAACAGAGAACAGAGGCAAAACCATAAAAAAAGTGCGTAATCCGTTTGTTTGTACAATCTCCCGTCCAGCGATACTAATCTGGGTTTTTCTCTTCTGCATGCAATCGTCTGGAATGATAGTGGCATCTATGACGAGAAGTTTATTGACTCTTTGGTCGAGCTGATTGACCTTATGCCAAAATACGGCATCAAGTGCTTTATCGACCCCCATCAGGACTGCTGGTCACGATTCTCTGGCGGATCAGGAGCACCAGGATGGACCTTCGAAGCCGCTGGACTGGACCTTAGAAAGTTCAAAGCGACAGGCGCAGCATATGTTCACAACACCAATCAAGAGGCAGGAGACTCGCCACCCATGGTTTGGCCCACCAACTACACCAAACTCGCTGCCAGCACAATGTTCACACTCTTTTGGGCAGGTGATACCTTTGCGCCCAACAAGATGTACCAAGGCGAGCCAATTCAGCAGTTCTTGCAGAACCGCTACTTTGCATGCTATAACCATCTTGCTCAGTAAGTCTCGCCTTTTTACGCTTGTGCCATGTTTCAGGGGTGTTCTTGCAACAATCAAAAACTGACCATTTTTTATTCTCATCCTTTCTTTTTTTCCACCCCTAGGCGATTGAGCCATCTGGATGCTGTCATCGGGTTTGAAGTCATGAACGAGCCTCAGTAAGTCGGGAATCGGGAAACAATCGTTCAAAGTAACTCAGAGACATGTATTTATACCTCAAGCTAACAAAAAAAATCCTGTAATCGATTCTATTTTGTTCGCTCTAGTCCTGGATACATTGGTTTGGAGAGCTTGACCAGATACGAGTTTAACTCTAACTTGGTCTTTGGTGACTCGCCTTCGGCAGTTGAGGGATTTGCATTGGGTGATGGTATGGCTCTTCCAATCGAGGTCTGGGTCAAATCCTGGCCGTTCCCAACAAAGAAACAAGGAACGAGGATTATCAACTCTGAGAAGGTTTCGGCATGGCTGGAGGGCGAGTGTATCTGGAAGCAGCATGGAGTCTGGAGCGTGAACCAAAAGACTGGTAAACCTCAGGTCGACCGACCAGACTACTTCACAACGCACCCTCTGACAGGAGATCCAATCGACTTTTCACGGTTCTATCTGGACTTTGTCGGAAAGTATTCGAAGGCTGTTCAAAAGGCCATTCCTTCGGCCTTTGTGTTTGTCGAGCCTATTCCTAACGAAGCGCCACCAATCTGGGGCCCTGGAGACCATGAGGAGGGTATCGTCTATGCTCCTCACTGGTATGACCTTCACTCTGTCTTCAACAAGGCTTTTGATGGTCGTATCACCCACGATGTCCAAGGACTCAGCAAGGTGAGTTTTAGTTGCCACTCAGCTTGTCTCCGCAACATATATGCGAAGGAGAGAACTTCAACTAACCCGGGATTGTTTTATGTCTATTAACAGGGCAAGAACGTGCTCGCGGCGACATACTTTGGACTAAAAGGCGCACGGAAGAACTACAGAGGTCAACTTGCAAACATTCTCAACGCTGGTCTGCAGAACGTCGGCAACAAGCCCTGTCTCATCGGCGAATGCGGTATCCCCATGGACATCAATCAACGGAAAGCATTCATGAACGGAGACTTTGGCCACCACTCTCGGTTTCTGGACGCCATTTTGTCGTCCTTGGAAGCCAACCTTCTCAGCTTCACGTAAGTTGACCTTGGACTCGTACATGCGGCTGCTACGTCTTGAGCGAGTAGGAATGTAAAAGACTAACTCACTTGTTCTCGACGTGGACCAATAGACTCTGGAACTACAACACGACCAACGACAACACATACGGAGACCACTGGAACGGTGAGGACTTTTCCATCTTTTCTCTAGACTCGCCTCAAGGAACCCCAGAAGCAGGACGCTCTCCTGGCTCAAATACCCAACTGACACTTCGTCAGCAGGCGCCTAACTTTGCCAAAGAGGCTATGAAGCGATCTGCAGCCTCGAACGCCGATGTCGTCTCAAAGTTGCAGATTAAGCGTACTGGACACGAGTCTGACAGCTATGGCAGCTTTGTGGGAGAGAAGGGGGGTGCAGACAATGACGACGAGTGCAGGACATCGAACGAGGAGGACACCATTGCTGAAGATTCGCCTTTTGACCGCTCCTACTTCCGGTTTGAAGATGAGGAATATGATGATGGGCGGGATCATGTCGCCCATGTAGGTGGGCGTGCCCTAGATGCTGTTGTGGTAAGCAAAACGAATGTCTTGAGTACTGCTGTCTTCATTGTTCAGGCTAAACCGAGGTCATATATCTGATATCCAATTTGTTCATTCTCTATTTTGAATGTAGCGACCATATGCAGCAAAGGTGGCAGGAGAACCCATTTCGACCGAGTTTGACCTTGCAACCCTCCAGTTCACATTCCGTTTCTGTAACTACCTCCAAGCACCCATCCCCTCTGTCCAAGTATCATCTCCAGAGAAGCAACAGCAACGCACCGTCACTTCTAATGCCGCCAGTAATAACTCTGATGCATCGTCCGATTCAACACTCGAGTCGCAGTGGTATGGACACCCACCCGAGGATGATACGACTATGGCGTTTGATACTGAGATCTTTATCCCCTCCTACCATTACGAGGAAGCTCGTCTCGACATCCGTGTGAGCGATGGCGACTGGCGATATGTCAAGGAGCGTCAGACACTGTATTACCGCCACAAGGACATGAAGCCAGGTGCAGTTCACTCGGTCCTCATCAAGCTTGTCAGCGGATCGCCTCTCCCCCACAGTCATAACAACTCTTCATCGACTTCTGTCAACAAGACTGGTAGTGTCGACTCTCATGGACGCTCAAAGCGAGCTGCCGGATCTCCAGGACCATCTAAACTGAAGTCTGATAGTGCCTATGGCAGCAATAGTAGTAGTCAGCAAGTAGGCAAAGCCGAGAGCGATGCCGGATGTGTCTGTACCATCATGTAGATTATCACCCCCACCCCCTTTTCCTCTATTTCCGCTCAACATACACAACAAGGGAACACTTGGATACCCACTTTCTCCACCTCCCTTACACAACCCATTCCCATGATACCCTCTCTGCATCTCTGCAAACACAGGGATCGAGCTCTTTGCCTCGCCGAGGCAAATCAAAAAAATAAATTTGCAGTCTTTTCTTTTTTATCACCAATTCACTGATGTCCCATGGTCAAGCAGTTGCTCCTCTATGATACTCGCCTTCATTCTAGGAATATTCTACTTGGCAGCCCGGGTTGCTCGAATTACTGGACAACCCCCGTACTAAGTCCACGCAGCTCACTTTTTTTGTTTTTTTTACACAGCACCTTGTTGCAATATCACACGCTCGTTACTAATGTGCTCAATTCGTTGCCCTGCTTCCTGTGGTTCAATTCATGGAGTTCGTGTCCCATATCGTCATTACCACTTGTCAGTAGCTAAAAGGTGATAGTTTCAGCCAAAACGCTTAATGATCTACTCTGAGGGTGCGCAAATGATGCTCCAAGGGAGCGCGAAGGGAAGCAAGCTGTCTCCATGAGTTAGGCCTCTCCTGTCCACATTTTCGTCTTGAAAACAAAAAAAGTGAGTTACATGGACTTAGTACGAAGTTGTCGAATAATTCGAGCAACCCGGGTTGTCAAATAGGTTAACCCTTCATTCTAACTCCTCCCAATGTGCAAAAAAGCTGGCACCACTAGAAGTTACAGCTCCGAGGTGGTAGAAGCAAAAGATAATGGGCCGAACCGGGAATTGAACCCGGGACCTCTCGCACCCTAAGCGAGAATTATACCACTAAACCATCCGGCCAACTTGATGGCCATTGTCCTAAACAGGGGCAATTTAAGCTCTAAGCCCATCTCTCAAGATGTCATGATCGGCACCCGAATGCCGATTGCCCCCTCGTTGCCTGCTCCGTTCGTCTGGACAACCAGGCGGTGGTGGATCAATATCAGCACATGGTGCAGGACCGGGAAAACACTCTGCCAAGAAAGCGATTCAGAAGCAATTATGCTGGACTGTGGGCAGTTTTGTCCGGTATTGTCGACAAACGCCAAGGAAGGGTTGAGGTGAAGTGGATCCGTGGGCACAACAACGATCCTGGAAATGAACTCGCCGACCGTACCGCTAAGGAGGCAGCGCAGGGCGACACAACGCCTTGGGTGGTGGACTTGACGCAACAAGAGGATATCCGGACTTTTGCGTTCTGTCATGAAGCCTTGGTGGAGACGGACCTGAGGCAGCTACTCAAACAACAAACAACCATTCGACACCATCAGCACTGGACTTCACAGCGTCGAGTCAAGAAGGCGGTACCCCATTTGGATGATGTCGAGTGGCGCTCAACCCTGGCCTTTGTACATGCAAGACGGGCTGTCTTCACTTTCTACAGTAACAGCAAGGATACCCGCCAACGGTCCCACCACATCAAGAAACTTCATGGTATGCTACCGACCAGGAACTCTATGATGGCGCGCCACCCAGATCTATACCCTGACTGTATCTGCCGAGTCTGCACGGAGGAGGAAGAGGACAATGAGCATTTGTGGACTTGCCCAGCAAAGAGAGAGACTACTACCGCTATTTGGAGGGAGGCCATGGACAAGATCGATGAGTGGGGCATCAAGGCAACAGACAGTTACAACGCGGCCAAGAGGCGTGAGCACGAGAGAGCAGAGGCGAGTGGTCGTCAAGTACCGCCCCCAGTGCCAGTTCCTTGGCGCTGTCCATCTGATGAGGAGCATGTCCGTGGGTTCTCTTCTATCGGTGGCGCTCAATCGGTTTATCGGGGCCTGCCGGTCCCCGATCGCGACCTGGATCCAAAGTGGCACGTCTCGGACCTACTGCGAGGCATCACCCCCAAGAGCATGCTGTCTGAGTGGTCGTCAGTCTTCCGATCCCCAAAGTCGATTGCACAGACGGTCCTGCACAAGTTTGTTGGCTACCTGGAGGCACAGGCCTCGGAGCTGATCTGGAAACCTCGGTGTTCGGAGACAATTGCATGGGAGCAGGCGCAAGGCATCACTACAAAAGACAAGACATCCAAGTACACTGGCCCTCGAGGAGATTGGAGCAACGGTTATGGCTATATCACCCGAGCTGGTTTTTGTCCCTGCGGCGCTTCGCTAGCCGCACATGAGGATGGGCATTGTCCGGGCCCGTCTTTGGATCCCATCGCTGCAGATGCACGTTTGTTAGAGAGTCAATTAGGAAGGAGGCGGTTGTCGTTGATGGAGAGGATGGGGAGGATCCCCTTCATGAGGGTGTGCGAGTAGTTTATTTCCTTCCGTCCCAGCCTGAGAAGGCGAGTGATTGTTGCGCTGAGCCTGCCGAGCTTTGGACTCAGGGACAGCGACTAGGTCTATGGCTACTGGGAGAGTTCATTTGATAGTGCCCTTTTTATTCCTTTGAATGCCTCCTGGAGTTGTTAACTAGAGAAATAAATCGCAAACAAAAAAAAAAAAAAAAATCGTTGCCTGCTCCGGCAGGCAAGCGAGTAGGCATACCTATTATGGTTCCCTCGAACCCCCCTCGGCGCCCTTGATATACTGCCCTTAATAGCACTACCTTAAGTTAGCCTCTTTCCCTTGACCTGAGTGGTTCCTTCCTTTTCACCTTGGAACAACTCAGGTACAAGACCTATCCTTACCCTTAGTTTACTAGCATACCGTATATACTCATTACTTATTAAACCCCCTTTTCACCTTGGAACAACTCAGCCCCGCTGATACGTAGCAATAGAGGATCACCCCCAAGGAGCACCCCCAGTACTCCTAGGCCCCTATTCTTTCACCATTGAGAATCTTTTATATTTTTGAACCCGCGCTTGACAGTTGGCTAGCTTTAACCAGGGTTTGGCAAGGTCGTACTTGGGGATAGGCCGTTTTTGGGGCATGAGAGGTATTTATGATGGTTTTTGCTTATTTTAGTCGCGTTTTACCCGACCTGGACGCGTCGGGGATTGAAGGAAACGTAAAAAACGCGATTTTTGTTAAGATTTCATGCGCCCAAAAATTGATTTGGCTGTTCTTTTTGGTTTGAGGCTATCGTCTTCACGTTTTGTTGCCTATGTAGACGTCACTGCCTGGTTCTCTATCATCAAAAGAGTTGATAGTAAGCGAGAAGTTACAAGTATAGCACCATTGGGCTCTTAGTATAATTTTGTTCGACTCGAGTTGCTATGCATCGTTTCTTTGTTTTGTTTTACTCATTTGTTTGGCCACTTCATTTACATTTGAAAGCGTTTCGAGACAAAGTTCATTGTTGTCCTGGATGTCATTCTCCGATGTGGATGGGAGGTTTATAAAAGTTGCTGCCTTTGCTGGGATAACGGTAGGTCCATCTTGGTAGTCCCGCTCCTTGTTCCCTTTGGTGTCATGGTATGCTGAAAGGACCGGTACCTTGTACGTATTTAATAACAATCCACTATTTTTCTCTTAAATCGGCCACGGTGCATGGCCGTTCGTGGAATGCTCTTTGTCTGATACCACATTGTAAACGAAGACGTCGAGTTGCTTCCTCCATCACGCCCCGAGATGTCATTACACGACTTCCGCCCCCTTCCTTTCCTGCTATGTACTCCCTCCCAATGCTGCTTTCAGGTCAGCTACGTGTTTCGCACGGTTTTTGTCCCTGCGGCACTGATCAGTCGCCTCCTTTTTCAACCTTGCTCCATTGAATGATTACTTTTTTTTGAAGATAACCGGTCTTCTCTGATGAAACTTTCCAGTGCAACGCTGTTAATTTCACAGCCGTCACTCGTCTGGGAAAGCCATTTAATGGTGAAGAAAGGCGGAGGTATTAAAGGCAGTAGGCCAGTGGATATGTCTTCCGGTCTGCTCGAGTCAGTCCAAGCTCATTATAATCAGGGTAACCCAGGATAAAGGATGAATTGTACTGGAAGCCAATGGCTGCTTTTGGGTAAAGATGGGCGATCACAAGGGACGGGCGTTAGTGTTGGATATGAATAAGTCGATATGTAAACGTCCGGCGATGTAGCGCTGGTGCAAACCGGATGGTGGGATAGTATACGTTATCATGTCGTTCAACAGGTATAATTCCTCGATCACTTTCACTTTTTTGCGACCATATAGGTCATCGAGTCCACGGCCCTTTTTTTCCTTCTCGATACAAGGTAGGGGATGTCCGGGCTTGTAATTAGAATACCTTTCTTTTCATGACTCCAGCCAGCAATCTTGTCTTTGTTAAGTTGTATACCATTGCCTCTACCTCTATTTTTTTTTGTACCGAGCTCACGGATTCAGTGGAGCCGCTTGAGAACTGTGCTCAGTAACGTTTTTGGGATTAAACGAATCTAGCTGCAAGATTCGATTCGACATTGAGTTTGCTGGTTAATCTTGCTGTGTGTAGCAAGAGCAAGATGACATCCCTCGACTATTTACAATTCTAACATCAAGCAGTTTCCGATAAGATAAAGACAAGACCAGGACGTGCGCAGATACGACAAATCGAAAGATGTCCGAGGATTTACGCGTGGGTCCACCTTGTGTATTGGAAACGACTGAACTAGTAGAATGATGTGCCGGACCTGCGAGCCATGCTTTGAATATCAAACAAAAAAAAAATCAAACGACATTTGACAAGGGTATACGGCCCCAGAAAGTTGCTTGAGCTCTCATGTAATGTTGACAGGCCAGGCGATGGACAATTTTTCTTTTTTTTTTTTTATACTGAAGGATATTTCGCCCAGTAAGTAGCGTACGCGAAAATAACAGAGATGACATGGATTAACACTCTTGCTCGCACCATTGTCGACGCTGGATTTTTTCTTTCAAAGGAGGTCCAAACGAAATGTTGAGGTCCGGAAAGCTCGACAGATACAGCGAGTAAGTCGGATCTGAGCGCTGACTTGATGCAACAGCATCAAAAAGGGCGAAGCGCAGAGCTGTCTGGATTGAGGAAAAAAATCTCTTTCTGTCGTCACAACTGATGCTGTGCCACGCGAAGAAAACAAGTAGCGCGTTTTAATTGGACACACATACACATACATCCGCCAATCATTTTTATTATATTGGTCCCTGCACTTTAACATGGACCGACTATGGCTATGACAGCGGTGGCTGTCAGAATTGATACTAAGTTAAAATAGCTGGCACCTTGTTCATTTGAATGAGACGTGCTTCCTTTTTCCCTTTGCATCGGACGGAGCCGCAATGAGGAAGAATAGAAAAAAACAACAAGGGTAGGTTATCCGCCATGGTGTTCGCCGATAACGTTGATTATGATCTGCAGTCAAGTGTGTGCTGCTCAATAGTACCTATGCCCATCACACACATTTTCTCCCACTGAAAGTATTCTCATACACAATTGAGAGAAAAGGAAAGGAAGAGACAAAGAAGAAGAACAAAAAGTAAAGAACAAATATAGTGCTATCCCTGACCTCCAGGGAACATAAGGGAGCCTGACAGGTGGGGAAAAAAAGGCATAACGCAGCCCTTGATTTCCTTGGCCGTACCAGATTTCTTTTTCAGTCTCGGTCTGAGCCACTGCTCGTCGCACATTGCTTTTGTTGGCACTCATATTCATTTTCGATATACGTAGTTCATACACCTATTGACACATACTAACAAGTCAAAGTTGCAAAAACAGCGTGAATTATAAAGTAGCATTTGTCAAAAAAAAGGGCACTCACAGAAAGAAAATTTTGTGCCAGTACCAGGCTTCCTTGTTGTACTATGCATGATTGAGGGGGTATATCCCTAATTGACGTGTCAACCGGTAGAAATACGGTTTAGTACCAATGCAGCTTCTGGCTATCGTGTGGATCACGCTTTGAAGAGAGCTGACACCCACCTATCACAAAGAGAGGCGAAGAGCGATACACACCACGCGCTACCCAACAGAGACGACTCCTTTTATTTTTACTTTGGATTAAAGGTAGCGCGCGACTCGATACAACCTTGATGATAGGACAAGAGGGTACGGAAGGAGTGCACTGAGTCGTTGCCTCTCGCAAATACAAGTCGTACATATAAATGATCGGTTCTCGGTGGTGTTTCGACTAGTCTGCTTTCATTTGCCTGTGGTCTAGACGAACTCACGCGCATTTCTTTCCCTAATAAACAGGATACCTCAGCCTCCTGGATTGATTTGTCGGATGGTGATACTTGACCTTACTCAATCGCTCATATTCTTCCAGAACGAGGTCAATTCTACTTACTCAGCACCTTACCATAGACGGACACATTCGATAGCGTGGTTTTCGCTGAAACTTTTGGACGAAGTGGATGTGAGTTTCTGCCGTTGCGGTACTCCACAAATAGTTTTTTTTAACTAGATTCTCGTCCTCAGTTGATTTTACGCAATCTCTAAGACGATGCTCTGCCTTTGCCACATAGCTGCTGAATAAAAATTGTGCACCAGAATGGATGGAGAGATTGAATGTACTTGTCTCTTGCGCTTTGATTATAAAAGCACGCGTCAGTGAGGAAAATCTGACGCAATAATCTTGACCAGTGTTCTGATTTTCTTTTTTCTCTTCGCCATGGTCAGGGTTTTTTCACTCAACCTTGAACGGATATATCTATTTATTGCCCACCTTTTTTTGGCCTCTTATATGTTGCCCATAGTGAAGTCTATTCATTGCCCTCCCCGGTTGCCATCGGAGATTGAGTACTCTTATACGTTGCCAAAAAAACGCCAATCTGTTGCCCACCCCGCAAAATTATTTGTTGCCTTCGACATAGTTACCCAATGTGTTGAATTGTATCCTTATGAGCCACGCACTTTCTTTCATCCCTTTCTCGTTCTCTCCTCCCACCTGCACCATTACCGACATGGTTGCCTTATGTATCGAGCTATGTACCTCTGAGTTTCGCGTACACCTCTGAGTTTCACGTAGATATGTTGCCTTATGTATTAAGTCATGTACCTATGAGTTCTTCTTACTCTTTATCTCTTTCTCTTTTCTCTCTCTCATACTGGTATGGGTTAATTGACCATGAAAGGAAGAAGAGTACAGACCTAGAGCTGGTGTAGCATATGGAACAGTGAACACGCGTACGAAATAGAGCTATGTCAAAGTGTACAATTCGTGGCAATATGACTGTGAAGAGAAGACACGTCCCCCTCCCCCTGACCTATGAGTTCCTGGTGCACATCCATGGGGTACGTACAAAGAGATTGATTCTCTACAGGTAGATGATGCCGCGGCGCAGGTGGGGGAAGGAAGATAGGGCAACGTATAGCGGCAGAGCCTTGGGCAACAATTAAGATCTTGGGATGGGCACCGGTTTAAAAATTAGAGCATAATTGTGGGCAACGAATAGACTTCACTATGGGCAACATATAAGAAGCCAAAAAAAGATGGGCAACAAATAGATATATCCTGAACAGTGGGTTGGATTGTCAGAGAGAGGAGAAATAAAAAGGGTTAATCTATTCGACAACCCGGGTTGCTCACCTTGGCTGACAACCCGGCAGTCACACTTTGCAAAATAATTTGTCAACCGGGTTGCGATATTACACCCTTCAAAGCATTGGCACCAGCCTCTGTCAACGCTTCTGTGCCACTGCCTCAAATACATCTGCCATACCTCTACACTCAGCTATCTGGCCCCCAATCACGCTGCCATCACCATTTAACCAAGCATATAAAAGTACCGCAGTTCCCCTGTACCATTAACAGCATCTTTTCTTGCCCCTTTCTTTTGTCTTGACACGGGTGTACCTTGTTCTCTACCCTTGTTTCTTAAGCCCCTGTCTATACACTTGTCTCCTTCTATTCCCTTGCTCACACCCACTTGCTCTGCTGCTTTTATAGTAGAATATACGTTTATTGTCTAATGAGGACGAACAACGTAAACTGGATCGTTTTGAATTCTCTTGAGGGCTTGTTCATCAACCTCCAAAGTGAACGATCCTTCACGCTTTGTTGATAAAAGGCTCTTGACTGTATCTCTAGTGAGCTTTTGTTCGTACATCAACTCTTCTTGCCTTTTCTGTTGGATATCAAGGTAAATACGCTGTTGCTCGAAGGCCTTGCGATGTTGTTCCGCGAGGGCGCTCTGAAGATCGGTGCTTTGTTGAACTTGAGCAGTGGTGAAAGCCTGTAAGAACGTCATATGGTTCTCGGTCATTGAAGCCATAAACTTGGCATGCTGGGCTGTCGTATGCTCGGTGAATGACTCCAAGAAAACTTGATGACGCTCAATCATTTTTTGCTCCAGAAGCTGCCCGATAGTAGGTTCAGCCACCAAGGCCATTGATGTGGGCGCACGTGAAACAATGACGTCGCCGCATGAGGTGCCGTCGCTCGAGGTACTGCTGCTTGAAGTGCCGCCGTTCGAAGTGCCGCCGTTCGAGGTGCCGCCCCTTGAGGCGCCGAAGCTTGAGGTACTGGCGCTTGAGATGCCGCCGGTTGAGTCGGATAAGCGTAAAGATACATCTTTCTCTTGTCTAGGAACCGAACCATCGACTTGCGCCGTCTTCTTGAGTGCCTCTAGAGCGGTGTTTTTCGCAACCTTGCAGAGCTGATAGTGGCGTTGTAGAGACGAGTTAAGGGTAAAGGTTGATCCACAGTAGCAGACAAAATCCATGCCCTTTGCGATTTGTCGATTGAAAGTGGTTGGTTGATCGGTATGCCTGCAAATGAATGTGATGGGTTGGTCTGTGTGGTAGGCTACAACGTGGTTCTTTTGAGCCTTGGATAGTGGTCGACCAAGGACAAGAAGGCCTTGGCCACAATCATAGTACGAACAAATGGTTCCGCGAGGCATGCCAAGAGAGGGTGCTGGAAGGTTTAGTGAGATGGGGTTGGCAAGAAGATGAAGAATGTGTGAGGAATCGGAGGTGCTATGTTTTCGGATATTTATGTGCCTCATTTTATATACAAACCATTGATATGAAAATGCATAATCCAAAGTTCACTATTCAACAGATGATTATGAATAAGACAATACTCTGAAAGAGATACTTGATCAAGCTAGCTGAGTAGCCATATATATGTATATTCATTGAGGTATCGTAGCAAGTGTGTAAGGCGCCTCTCTTCCTTGCAAAAACAATTCTCCTTGAGAACGGAGCATGGTATGCAACAGGCATGTACATACATCCTTCAAGATATCGTAGGAAGTGTGCGAGACGCCTCTCTTCCTTGCAAAAACAATTTTCCTTGGGAACGGAGCATGGTATGCAACAGGCATGTACATACATCCTTCAAGATATCGTAGGAAGTGTGCGAGACGCCTCTCTTCCTTGCAAAAACAATTTTCCTTGGGAACGGAGCATGGTATGCAGCAGGCATGTACATACATCCTTCAAGATATCGTAGGAAGTGTGCGAGACGCCTCCCTTCCTTCCAAAAAAATATTTTTTCCCCGAAAGAGGAACGGAGCATGGTATGCAACAGGCATGTACATATATCCTTAAAGATATCGTAGCAAGTGTGCGAGACGCCTCTCTTCCTTGCAAAAACAATTTTCCTTGAGAACGGAGCATGGTATGCAGCAGGCATGTACATACATCCTTAAAGATATCGTAGGAAGTGTGCGAGACGCCTTGCTTCCTTCCAAAAAAAATTTTTTTTCCTAGAAAGAGGAACAGGCATGTACATACATCCTTCAAGATATCGTAGGAAGTGTGCGAGACGCCTCTCTTCCTTCCAAAATTTTTTTTTTCCTTGAAAGCGGACTGGAGCATCACATAGCATACATACGCATCCAACCATTGTGGTACCGTAGTATATGTGCAAGGCACCTGGCTTTCTATCTTTTTTTTTTTTGATGCATCGCAAAAGGTACAGCTGGGAATTGATGTGTTGCGGACTTGCAACATAAACTGGTCCCGCTACAATTTTAAGCATACCAGCGCAAGACGATTACTTTTGACAACCCTGTACTCTCTGTCACTTGTAAGAGACTTTAGAGCTGCTTGATCCATAATGAATAGGTGTAATTTGTGCTAAAGGAAAGGCGGTTTTCTCCTATTTTTGACACATCAGCAATAAGCTATAAAAGCTGATATAGGATAAGGTAGGATAGGAAAAAAACCATCGAGCTTACTTGTTACACTCTTGACCCATCCTTTGCTGATCTCTTTTTCCCGCAGTTCCCGGTTAGTATTAAACTTATATCCAGTCTTGTTGCACTTGAACAATATGCAGTTGTTAATAGTTGATGTTGTGCTGATTGTAAAGCTAGAATGTCAAGCACCGAGCCTATTCCTGTTGAGGACTGTCCTCCAAAATCTAAAGAGTCAAGGGTTATGTACAGTACTTACTGGCAAAAGTTGCAGACCGGTCGAATGTTGCTGGGAATTCCCTTGCCCAATATCAAAACAAATGCCAACGTTGAGGTCATCTATGAGCCCCCGCCACCCAAGGAGAGGATATATGAGGCCAGACTCGCAGCCCTCAGGACTATTCCATCAAGAAACATTGCTTTGCAAGCCAACTCCATGTTAGGTATGAAGCGCATAAACAATATCGTTTTCATTTGCCTTTGCATCATTTTTTGGATTGAACTATTCGACAACCCCCCCTCCCATTTTTTTTTGGTATATAACTCTGTGCTAACTTTAGTAATCCTTTTTTTATAGTTGAAGCTGAAGGGGCTTGGGGAATTCGTATCGAAGGCATAGGCGATTTTACATCCGCAGCTGTCAAGATCTTACTAGGTGCGGTGGACACGAACATTTTCATCGTCAAGGCCAGAGAGATACTGAATTGGATCGATGTAAATTCCGACCGTGAGTTCGCCGATTGGTTCCGTACCCTTCTTTACACTACCCCGGGCATCATGATGTGGAAATTCAATCCAACGTCTGGCGCGTCGCTAGGCATTTCAAACACCTTTGACCTCATGAAAGAGATTTACATTGACGATGAGATTGTGCGTACAGTCATGGAGCTCTTTTCCATGTCATATGGTGCAAACGATCGATATCTCTTCATTCCTCCCCTTCAAATCATTCTCTGGGGTCAAAATATCCTTTGGGAATGGAAGAAGGACCTAGTCAAGAGTGGGCGACTTGAAAAGGCATTCGCGATTGTTCATATGCCGGATCACTGGGGTGCTCTTGAAGTCGATTTTGAGCGGCGCAAGATCTCATTCGGGGATTCTCTCTCGTGTTCTATCCCTGAAGTGACCATCAACAACGTTCGCAATTGGATAAAATGCTGCGGCATTGACATTGGTCGGTGGGACTGCGACACTGGACACTTTGCCGTTCCTCAACAACCTCCTGGAAGCGGATCGTGCGCTGTTAATGCCATTAATGCAGTGGAGAGGAGCGTGAATCCAAGGACGGCAATTTGGACCCATACAAAGTCTGCGCAACATCGATTAAGGCTTCTTAAGCTGGTAACTGGCTATAGCAAGGTAAATATTGTTACAAAACATCAAGCTTCATTACTATGTATGAAAATATCTTTCTTTACAACCTAACAACCGCTGTTAACATGTAGATCGAACCTCAAGGTCATTGCAATGTTGCTACAAAAAGTGATCGGAACCGAGAGGTAAAGATACTTGATCACAGAGCCGTATCGGGAATGAAGGCTGCTATGGGGAAGGTTAGTGAGGAGATTGGTAAGGAGGAGATTGCCGAGGTGGAGATTTCTGAGGTGGAGATTTCTGAGGAGGAGATATCTGAGGAGGAGATTGCCGAGGTGGAGATTTCTGAGGAGGAGATTTCTGAGGAGGAGATTTCTGAGGAGGAGATTGCCGAGGTGGAGATTTCTGAGGTGGAGATTTCTGAGGAGGAGATTGCCGAGGTGGAGATTTCTGAGGTGGAGATTTCTGAGGAGGAGATTTCTGAGGAGGAGATTGTCGAGGTAGAGATTTCTGAGGAGGAGATTGTCGAGGTAGAGATTTCTGAGGTGGAGATTGCTGATGAGGAGATTGCCGAGGAGGAGATTTCTGAGGTTGGGATTCCTCAGGTGGAGATTTCTGAGGTGGAGATCACTGGAGGGGAAGTTGCTGAGGACAATGCTGGTGGTGAAACTAGCGTGGTGGACAAGCCTGATGAGACGAATAACGGATCGATGTGGATACCTCAGCTTGGCCAACAATTTGAAAGTCTGGAGATCTTTGAAGATCTGGTCCATCCTTGGGCACACCGACAAGGATTTCAGTTGCGACGAATGCAGTCTAGACTTGAAGAACAACATGGCCAATGTCCCCGAGGTAAATAATGAAACTGCTAGTTGTACGTGCTCCTCCTTGAATACAATTTCCGTCTAACCCATGTATTTTGTTTATGAATAGTAATTTTTGGTTGCTCTTACGCCGGCAAACACGAATCGCGGAAAAACGTGGATCCAGAAAAGCATCGCAACAAGATTTCCAAGCGCACCAACTGTCCTTGCCGTATTGTTCTTCGATCTCCAAAAATGATATCTCCGTACTGGCACATCACCACCGCTGTCACAGCTCACAGCGGTCACGGGTTCGAGCAAGGCACCATGGAATTCAACCGACGCGACAGACAGCTTACCGACAAAATGCTGGAGCAGATTTCTTCTCTGGCAGGCAGATTCAACGCAAAGCAAATTATCTACTTGCTGAATCAAGAGTGGCCTGACAAGGTGTTCGATCTTCGAACGGTCACTAACGCCATCCAAAAGGCGAGGAACAATGTGTACTCTGATGGCTCCGAGGCTGCAGAGTTATACAAGCTTCTACAAGACAAGGCGCGCAAGGACAAGGAATGGTACTTTGCAACAGAACTTGATGCCGAAGGACGCCTTCAACGAATATTCTGGATGAGTCCTTCTCAGAGATCCCTCTACCGACGTTATCGGGATGTGGTCCTCAGCGATAATACCTTCAAGACGAACCGGTTTGGTATGCCCTTCAATGCTATCGTTATCGTCGACAACAGTGGAAAAAATCGCCTGGTTGGATGTTCATTGGTCTCCGGAGAGCACACAAAGGACTATGAGTGGATTCTTCGACAGTTGTTGATGGCAAACGACAATCTTGCTCCGCATACTATTATTGTCGATAACGATCACGCAATGGAAGCTGCCTGCGCCAGCGTCATTGGACGCACGGTTCTCTTGAACTGCATCTGGCATCTTGGTCATCAAAATCTAGGTAGAAATCTTCGTGGCGCGCTCGGCAAGGACTGGCAGGCTTTTATTTCCACTTTTTGGACTACACGAAATGCTCTCACAGTTGTCGATTTCGAGAATAGATGGTCGCAGCACGTTAAAGTCTTTGGCGTTGACAAACCAGACGTTGAGGCTTACTTGGAGTGGATCTTTAAGCGTCGCGAGCACTGGGCGTGGCCGTGGGCTGGTACAAGATTCACCGCTGGAATTCAAGCAACACAAAGGGTGGAGAGTGTAAACGCAATCATCAAGCGAGCCGTTAACAGCAAGACCTCCCTTCCAGTCCTATTCGAGTCTACTGAAAAGATGCTATCGGATGAGGCCAGGACGTCGCGGTATCTACACTACAGGATGGATATGACAGCTGATCCTTCACTGACCCAATTCACCAAGAAGATGTTTGCTGATATTATTGATGTGAACAGTCGCTTTCTTGGCATCGCAGCAAAAGGCCAGATGATGATGGAGATGATGCGATCCATCTATTATCAATCCGAATTGCACCAAGCTACCAAGGTCGAAAGAGCTGCCGAGTGCAATGAAGATCAGCCAAACGAGGCTGGCGATGATGACAAGGTAAGCATATAATAAAATCGTGAGATGATGAAAAATACTAAAGCCCCCCCAAAAAAATGGTCAAGGCATTAATGATTGATATTGCCTTCGTCTGTAGTTTGAAAAGGCGTCCAAGGATGAAGGCCTACCAACCGAGCGCAGTGGGGAGCAATTAAACGAGGCAGGCGATGTTGAGGAGGTAAGCTTATTTAAAAAAAAAGATCGTTTGTTGATGAAAGTTGCTAAGCCCCCAAAAAAAAATGAATAAGGCGCTGAAGATCGCTCTTGCCTTCGTCTGTAGTTTAAAAGAGCATCCAAGGGAGAAGGCCTACCAACCGAGCGCAATGGGGAACAATTAAACGAGGCAGGCGATGTTGAGGAGGTAAGTTTATAAAAAAAAAAGATCGTCAGTTGATGAAAGTTGCCAAGCCCAAAAAAAAAAAAAAAAAAAAAAAAAAAAAAGGTCAAGGCATTAATGATTGCTATTGCCTTCGTCTGTAGTTTGAAAAGGCGTCCAAGGAAGAAAGCTCACCAACCAAGCGCAGTGGGGAGCAATTAAACGAGGCAGGCGATGTGGAGGAGGTAAGCTTATAAAAAAAAAGATCGTTAGTTGATGAAAGTTGCTAAGCCAAAAAAAAAAAAAAAAAAAGACTAGGGCATTAATGATTGCTATTACCTTCGCATGTAGATTGAGAAGGCATCCAGGGATGACCGTCTGAAAACCTCGCTCAAGTCCTTGATGGCAACTGTCACTTGCGACCGGATTAAGTGCGTGTTTGATGTGACATACCGCCTAGACGTTGATCAAAAGACACGACAGCATGTTATCCTGCTGAACGACGACTCGTATCTTTGTACTTGTCTTCTGCTCCAAAACAATGGACTTGTGTGTCGGCACTTTTTCCACCTCATGCAAGTCGATAGTCGATGCAAGTATCATCTCAAGCTTATTCCCAGACGGTGGTTCAAGGAAGAGCTGCAGGATTCAATTGACCTTGAAGAGTCGATGGGGCCTTTCCTGCGCACCAAGACGCAGAAGGCATATGTCGGCTTGGAGGACGCAACTGTCAACCCTGCCGCCACGTACATGGTCGATATTCAAAAGATTTTTCCATTGGCGCCCTCCCTCTCGCGAGATGATCAAAGCCAGCTTTCAAAAAAGCGCCGCTATGGCGAGATATCGGGTCTGATGAAGGATATTATTACGGTGGTAGACTCAAATCCGGACGTGTTCGATATGGTCAAGGAGAGTCTCGATCAAGTCATTGTGAAAGGTAGAGGAGTTGAAGGAATGAGGGATCCAGTTCACGTAAAGACGAAAGGCAGACCCAAAACGTCGCGGATAAGGAGTGTAACCGAGGTCAAGAAGCACTCGACAAAATGTGGAGTATGCAATGGAGAAGGTCACAATGCAAGAAAACATCGTCGCTCTCAGTTTGACCCATAGAACGACCTGGATTAAACAAAGACGCAACATTTATGCACAAAAAATACAAGGTGATATTAGTCCAGGTAAAACGGTTGAGCCTCAGGCCTTCTGTTATACGGCAACCCGGTTGGAAAATGAGAATAGATTGGGGGGTTGTCAAATAAGCCATGAAACTTTCCTAATAAGGAAAGGGTTGTCAAATAAAATGAGCAACCCGGGTTGCCAAATAGATTAACCCAAATAAAAAAAGAGAAAAGTGCAGCTCCCAGAAAAGCAAAAGATAATGGGCCGAACCGGGAATTGAACCCGGGACCTCTCGCACCCTAAGCGAGAATTATACCACTAAACCATCCGGCCAATCTTGATATGAGAAAATTTTTTGACATAGTTTAGTTCCTGAGAATGGACAGACTTTGAATTGGTGGCGTCGCTAAATTGGTGGCGTAGTATTTTGCTGGAATTAGTATGACAGATATTCAGCTTAATCAACAAGTTGATTGGCCGGATGGTTTAGTGGTATAATTCTCGCTTAGGGTGCGAGAGGTCCCGGGTTCAATTCCCGGTTCGGCCCATTATCTTTTGCTTTTCTGGGAGCTGCACTCTTCTTTTGCTACTGTTTGGCCTGTGGTTCAAACGAGGCATGGAGCCAGGTGGCGCCCTGTCACTATATATATTTCTCTATTCCTCGATAGTAATGGTTACGGATTTTTTGTTCCTCAATCACTCAGTCATCTACACTCTGCTTTTGCTTTTCTTTTCTTCTGGCCATTTTTTTTTTTTTTTTTTCAAAAATGGCGAAGGAACGAATGCAAAATGGTATTGAAGTGGTATCTATGCTTGTTGGTTCTTGGGCATGCCCAACGAGAGCTCGGAGAACGAGCGTGATGTATGTTGAAGGTTGAGCGTGGTGGATATTGTACTGCTGCTATTGTTTGATGGCAGTCCGTCCCCCGTAATACTATCCCCAGTCGTGGTCGATCCGTGTCCGTTACCGGTCGGATGGATTCCACCGTGCATACCAGGAGCAACCATCCCAAAGGACCCATGTCCATGTCTAAAGAACGATCCGGTACCTGAAGGTGAGGGAAGTGAGGCGATTTTGGATCGAGAGTGTCCAGTCAAGTGACGAGCGGGAGAACTCGAGGGGCTCCTCCGATGGCTGACAAGTGGTCCTATAGACGGCGACACTGCCCTCCGCTTGAGATGGATGCTGTGGTACGGATCGAATCGCTCCTCGCAGGTCGAAGACTTGCGCTTTGAACGCGTCGACATTGGCGCCAGCAGCGGCGAAGAAGGTGAGGATGCCATGGACGTGTACTGGGCTAGATATGATGGATGAACAGGACCTTCCATGTTCTGCGGTTCCTGGACTGGTAACATTGCCTGCAAAGGGTGGGGATGGGCTTGAGTCTCTGCATGTGTTGTTGCCTGCGAGAGTTGCTGCAGTTGTTGCAGCTGGTATATTTTGTCAAACTCTTCCTGTTGCCGCTGAAAGTCCTAATATTTTCAAACACAATTAATGTCAGTGGTGAGTACAAACGGTAGAGTGATTGGTATTTGCGTTTCTATATGGTAAAACAGTGGTTAAACATACGTGTAGCTCTTGTTCGGGATTCAGGCGGGATGTTGACGGCCGACGCATGTTGCCCAGCAAATGAAGCGGAGGAGTACCATGGCGAGGTATAGTGACCTATGTTGTTTAAGTATCAACATGGAGTTAGAACACATTTACGACCTCGCAGCATAGACAGGTTAATGTTCAGATAAAAAGTGCGACTGACCCCTCCAGTGTCCATGAGAGTTGGTCCAGATTCCGTGCCATTGCCCTTGCGTACTTGAGTCGTCTCGCGCTCGTGGTCATACTCGTGGCGATTATGGTGAGCTTCCTCCTACAAAGTGAGAGTGAGAGTTAAAAAAAAACTTAAGTATCACAGCTAAATGTATCTCACCATTTAGGAAAGCGGTGAAATTAATATAATGCGGGGTTACCTCAAGTTGAGAAAATACTTTGAGTAGGCCTTTGGGTTTAGGCTACAGGGATGCGAGAGCGTGCGTTAGATTGCTGTCGGCATAAAGCATGCCGTGGACGTGGACATTCGGAGTACACGCTGTAACCCAAGATCAACTTACTAGGAGGGCTGACCGCCGCACACTTCTCTCGTATGGAACAACGGCTGGCGAATGTCTTCGACTGCGTTCGCTTCCAGAGTTGTTGCCACCGTCGCTCATATTGGTGTCCTCTGACGGTTTCCTAACGTGTCGTGACTCCATTGAAACACTATTGGCCCTGGAGCTGCGTCGAGACAATGTGTTGGAGATGTCGCCTCTCATACTGAATAGGGGGAAGGGGTATCCATGATTTATCCCGCTAAAGCCGCCTTCAGAGGACCGAATCAACAGCCCTTGACTGCCAGAGCCCGGACCAGCTGTAGACCCAAAGCTTGACCCAGAATGGGAGGACGACGACTCGAGGTCCATTAAAGACAACGGAGGCGGCGTGTCAAGGGCCATGGCGCTGATAGCACTATTCCGGCGCGAGTAGCTGCCGGAGCCAAATGTCGGGGTACACATTGCGTTATCAGAGTCGTCAGCGTTGGAATAGGCTGAGTTCCGGGGAGGTGTCGATGGTGCTGCCATGTCAAAGTTGGACCTGGAGTGGCTAGCTGGCGTTACTGGGACAGATATTGTTGGGTGAGGCTTGGATCGGAAGAGGGGCCATGTGGTGTTGGTGTTGGAGAAACCTTTGAGGCCGGTATTGGTTCTGGACTCCACACTGGACGAAACGGGCTGGATGATGGGCGGCATGTCCCACGGACTGTACGACTCTTGGAGGGGGATCGTCTTATTCAGCTCGGCAGAAGAGTGGGCGATAGTGCTGGCGCTGTTGGTGGTGTCGGCGGCAACAGGGAGCAAGGAGCCTTCGACGCTGGCAGGCCGCGAAGCAGCAGCAGTCTGTTCAGTCTGTGGCACACCGCTGGAAAGAGTCGCAGTGCTCTCCATTGTTTCGGGGGGTTACTCTGTGTGGTTGTGCGTGTGCAAATAAGGGATAAAAGGGAGTGTGAACAGGAAACAAGAACGAAGAAGTAATTCTCGTTGGTGAAGTTGCTGGTGTAAAATGAGGATGGGGGTTTGTTTTGTGACAAAGTGTGGAATGAAGTTTTCTCTATTGTTGGTGAAGTATATGGGAGTGGAGAAAGGAGGACAAGGAAAAGAAAGGAGGAGTGAGTGGAGTGGGAACACAAAAAGGTAAAAAAAAAAGTTGAGGGGAAACAAGCAACAAAAGGGGAGAGAGAAAGAGGAAGTGGAGGGTGAGCAAGGGCCCTCTTTTAATACGAGAGGGGTTATGCTCTGCTTTATTTTTCTTTCGCTCTCACACCTCATCAACAACACCCAGCAGGATGTCCTAGAGACCCATGTTTGTCCCAAGGAGCATCAGCATACAGAAGGGTTCTCGGCAGCCTTCTCGCGTCCCCTCACGCTCGCCTGTGCAGCAACCAACAACAGCTACAATTCATCCTGGTGACACCCTCATGCAAGCTGTTCAACATCAGGACCGTCAGAATGAACACGCACGGTGGCTTGCAGAAAGAATGGCGGCACGACAGACAAACCTCGAGGATCCTTTTAGGTACAATGATACCAGCAATATCAACAGCAGCTGTAGCAGCAGCAGCAGTAGGTATGAAGCAATCAGGGGCTCGACTTCCGAACAAAGTAAACCACCGTGAAAATAATGGCTTGCTGACTGCAGCATGTTGGTTTCTGTCATTAGCAAAGGAGACACACTGACCCACCGGAGCAATGCTGATCAATCGACGCAGAGTGGATTGGAATACGCCCTTGAGCCATTGCCCTCCGATACACTCGCTGAACCGTCTCTAGCACCGTCTGCTCATGCGCCCCAGGCTACATGCTCAACCACCAGGATCATCGCCAATATCACCGGATACAGAGAGTCAGCCAGGACAGCATCTATGTCACCTCAGGATGTCAAGGACCTTCGAGAGGCTCACAAGATTCATATCGAGGGTAAGCACCCTCCAAGGCCTATCATGTCCTTCGAAGACTGTGGGCTTCCCTCCAAGATGCTTACAAACTTGGTCGACAGGGGATTTGCGCGACCGAGTAGTGTTCAGGTGCAGTCGGTCCCAGCTGGACTATCTGGAAGAGACATGATTATCTCTGCTGAGACAGGATCTGGCAAGACCGCGGGATTCTTGATACCGATCCTCTCCCACGCCTATGGACTATCACAATCCTCTGCGGCTACGACCCAAGGACCCTACGCATTGGTCTTGACACCAACTCGCGAGCTGGCGATGCAGATCGAGCAGGTCGCCAAAGATATTGTTCAAGGGATGCCAAATATGCGGACGGCATTGCTTGTTGGTGGCCAAGCCATGGTAAGCCAGGCACATCGACTTTCGCAGAATATTCAAATCGCCATCGCCACACCAGGACGATTCATCGACATTCTTGCAAAGCACACGGACATCACCTTTTCGAACGTGTTTTGCCTAGTGTTGGATGAGGTCGATGTGATGTTCAGTCTTGGCTTTGGCAGGCAGGTCAAGAAGATCCTGGATATCCTTCCGAATCCTCCCCATGGTCGTCAGTCAATCGTGTGCTCGGCAACCATCTCGAAACAGATCCAGTGGATTGTCGAGAAGCATATGGAAAACCCTCTCAGGATCAGGATCGGTGACATGAAGGAGCAGAAACAGGAACCAAAGTCAACTGCCCGCGTCACGGATATCTTTTCGCCCTCCTCCAAGATCAAGCAGACAATCATATGGGTGGAGAACGACTCTAAGAAGAAGCAACTCTTTTCGCTTCTCAAGGACCCAAAGTACTACCGACCACCGGTCTTGATATTCGTGGAGTCTCGAGTCGGGGCTGACCTGTTGGCGAGCACAATTCAGGCCAAGTGCCCAGGGGTAAAGGCTGCATCTGTTCACGGCGACAAATCTCTAGAGGAGCGAGCGTCAATATTAAAGTCCATTGTGGATGGCATACTGCCTGTGGTCGTGGCGACGGGTCTTCTTGCTCGAGGTCTGAACCTTCATGTTGCGACGGTCATCAACTTTGACATGGCACCATCCATCACAGAGTACGTGCACCGTGTCGGGCGTGCAGATCCAGAGGAGGCGACCAAGGTGGCGGCGCGAATAAAGGGCGGACCTAAGCTTGGTGGTATGGCATGGGCCATTACCTTTATCAACAACGACCACCAGTCGATCCACAGCGAATTCGCAAGCATGCTTGATGGACTGGACATCAATCAAGTGACCCCCCTTCCGCCACAACTCAAACGCCTAGTAGTCCGAGACACCCGTCGGATATTGGATTCATCCCAGCAACCGGCCTCAGCAAGGCCTGCAGTCAACACCTCCAAGCGGAAAGCTGCTTTTGCTCAGCAGAGCCAAGGCGGCGGCGGCGGCGGCGGCGGGGTTCTTGGAGCCAAGAAGCGCAGGTGGTTATGATCAGCACTAGTAAATAAATGTTCCTGAAAATATTGGTGGCGTCCCTGGAACGACAGAAACACAGTCAGTCGAATAAATAATGTGCGCCGGGTCCTTCCTTTCGCTTTTCCACTTCACATACACTCCACTCTAACGATGCTGAACAGCGCAGGGACATCGATTTGGCACCATGTCGCCATCGGTACAGTCAAGACACGCCAAACATTCATCCTTTCACAACTCAAGTCAACTCAGTACCATGCACCACTTGCTCACGGAATGGTTTTAAACAGATCACTCTTGCCCTCAAGAACCCTGACCATGTTCGCAAGAAGATCTCTTAGGGCCAAGAGCAAGTCTACAGCCACAGCACCCGTCAATATGCTGTCAGCCGTCAGAGAGCGGACATATGGAGCACCGTCAATCGCCAATGGACTCCGTCACACCTTCTCCACAGGAACGAGCACCCAAGCTGTGGAGGAGAACAAGGACGCCATGCCCTCTGCAGTCACTCCAGGAACCTGGTTGGACCGGATGCCAAAGTCCGTGCAGCCTTACCTCTACCTGACACGCATTGACAAGCCCATTGGAACTTGGCTGCTGTTTTGGCCCTGTGGTAATCGATCTTAATCTTGGAGACGCTGTTTCGATTGTTCACGCTATCGAGTTGTCAATTGCTTACTCGATTTTTATGTTCTTATTATCTTCTTTCGCGCTTTTAGCCTGGGGAATCACAATGGCTTCATACAGCGCCCACCTCCCTTGGACATCAACACTCTCGACAATTGGACTCTTTGGAGTCGGAGCTGTTATCATGCGCGGCGCAGGATGTACCATCAACGATCTCTGGGATCGCAACATCGACAAGAAAGTCGAGCGAACAAAGGTTCGACCTCTAGCCTCTGGCGCCGTTACACCCACTCAAGCGGTCGCCTTCTTAGGTCTTCAGCTCGGTGCAGGACTTGCAGTGTTGACCCAGCTCAATCTCTATAGGTAACGAGCAAGTAGCGACATGTGAGAGAAAGTCGACCCCTACCTTCATTGTTTTTCAGTTTCTAACAGATTCTATCCTTGTCATTCCTAGCATTCTTCTTGGCGCGTCTTCCTTGTCGCTGGTTGTGACTTACCCAGCCATGAAGCGCATTACATACTGGCCTCAAGTTGTTCTCGGGCTTGCATTCAACTGGGGCGCATTACTGGGATCATCCGCCATGCTGGGGGCCGCCAACTGGCCAGTTGCTCTCCCTCTCTATGCCTCAGGTGTCTGCTGGACCCTCGTCTACGATACCATCTACGCCCACCAAGACAAGAAGGACGACGTCAAGATCGGCGTAAAGTCTACGGCCCTGCGTTTTGGTGAGAAGACCCCCGAGTTCTTGGCCGCCTTCTCAACAGGAATGGTCTCTATGCTGGCATTGGCGGGATATATGAACGACCAAGGACCGCTTTTCTATGCTCTCTCCGTTGGCGGTGCAGCTGCCCATTTGGCATGGCAACTCAAGACTGTCAACTATGAGAATCCTGCAGACTGCTGGAGCAAGTTTGCTAGTAACAAATGGACAGGTGCCTTGGTGTTCAGCGGTATCGCCGGAGACTACCTTCACCAGTTGATGATGTAGGACAATAAAACACGCACGAATGATTAATATTCTTCTAGATATTTGAACGACACTGACATCAGCAAACAGAACCACTCATACAACATAACCAATCATCTCCCTAAAAGTATTGTTATAAAATGCTGTAATGAGTGGGTATGACGAAGAAGAAGCAAAGTACAAACTATCAAACAAATAGGCATAGATTAATGGGGGGATGAATTAAGCAACAGAAGAGCTAGACGAAGAAAGAGGCGATCCAGGCGTGGTCCCGGTAGGAGAGATAATCCTTGACGAAGGCGCGCTCGAACTGGGGACAAAGTCATAAGTGGATTCGATTTCGAAATCCTGAAGGGCTGCCTCCTGGAAGTCGATTCCGTACTGCGCAAAGTGGGACTTGATCGAGTCAGGAGGCGATGGGGGTGTCAACAGCACTGTTGTCAATCTACATGTATAGCGTGAAGGAGGGAAAGGTGATAAGTTTTCATGACTTTGGATCGAAAGTATTGCGATAAGAAAGCGAATACCATCACGTAGGTTTGCTTACCCTTCGCGTCCGTTCAGGAATTGCTTGAAGTACTTGTTGTAGACTCTCTTTAAATCGTCAACGGTGACCTTGTAGAGATAGTTACCAGTCTTGGACAGTTCATCCACAGAAGTATATCCCTATGGGAACGCGCACAAAACGAAAAACACAGGTTAGTACCTTACACTGAAAACAGCACGAAAAACTACGACACAAAAAATAACAGAGAGGAAAGCAAGGGTTTACCCGAACAGCGCCACGGAGAACCCAGGAGAGGGCACCGCCAGCAGTAGCACGCTCCATACAAGTCTGGTAAGCCTGAGACGCCATTGCAGTCTCAATCTCAAACTGGCCCCCAACAGTCTCTTCCCATTCTGTGTCCATACGACGAATAATATCCAAGAAGGCGTCATAGGCCTTGATAGGGTCCATGGCATCTCGGATCTCAAACGCCATCTGGGCCGTCCAAAGGTACACCGAGATCGAACATCCATACGCGTAACCCTGTCCTCGGATAGCCGAGTAGAGAGGACCCTCGCTGCGAGAGAGAATCTCGCACAACAGGAGGGTGGCATATTGATCCAGGTGGTTCTCCTCACTCGCCTTCTCCGGGTGGTAGACAATGTCACAGGGAACAATCGACACCAAGTAGGAGGATGTGATCGATTTGGATGGGATTAGAACGCTGCTGGGTGCCTTGACGCCATCGCTGGCAGCGAGTGGTCGGTAAGGTGTTCTTGGGAACGGGAAAGGATTTAGACCCTTCTTTGTCGATCCATTGCTGGGTTGAGTGCCGTCGTTCAAGGTCAGGTTGGAGGTCTTGACCGTAGCCTCGACCTCGTCCTTGGAGATCCTGATGCTGGGTTGGTCCTGTTGCTGATGGAAGGGCTCAGAGGGCTTTCTCTTCTTGGAGTTCAACGTTGCGGCCGAGTAAGCAAGAGAGACCCCAGATGTAGCTTGGTAAAGCGCATGCTCCTGATCCCAGATCTCAGTCAACATCTGGACAGGGTCCGCCGTCTCTGCTCCAAACCCGATAGGAACACCGATCTGCGCAAAGCCCGCAGCCTCAGTGTTGCCGTTCCTCTTGGAGTTCATCATCACCTCCGAAACCGACTGTAACATCGCCTGCTTGATCCTCTCAAGTCGAGAAAGAATCTTGGGCACCTGGTCTGTCTTTAACTTGAGCTCCTGAACAATCCTCTTCAGGAACGGTTCTTGGCGGAAGGCCGAGATCGCCATGTCGTTGCCGAGGATAGGTGTTGTCGATTCCAACTGCGCAGGGTTGGCCTTGGGTCGAGGGGTCATATCTACCTTGCGGCAGTATCCAGTGGACAGCTCGTACCCACGGACAGGTGTCGTCATCCTAGTGCTGACCATGGCCAACATGTCAGCGCCATCTCGCTTGAGCTCCATGATCTGGGTCAACAGGTTCTTGGCCACTGTCAAGATCCGGTCCTCCGTGAACTCTGTGAACATCAAGACTCGGAGAAGAAGCTGACACTGCTCCTTGAACTTGGATCGCTCGGCAGAGCAAGCCAGGACAAACAGCTCCGATAGCCATGAACAAGCAAAGATATCGTTTCCGAAGCCAACGGCAGCCTCGTGTGACACAAAGGTGTTGGAGACCAAGGTGACAACAGACTGGTAGTCCAGGTTCTCAAACACAATCTCCTCCGAGCCATCCTCGCCTACATACTTGGGGATCGCACATGATGACTGGAAGATCAGCTCCTGGAAAAGGACCAAGTAAGGTCGAAGATCCTCGTCCAGATGTGTCAAGGGTAGACAGAGCTTGACATGAGCAAAGAACGTGTTGGTCTCGACCACCTGAACAACCTTGAAGGGCCGCGACTCGTCCTGTCCTTGACTACCCGTGATAACATAGCTCGATTCGATAGGGATGATGGGGACCAGAGAGGCATCAGGGATGGGTGGCATTGTCGCAATGATCTCTGGTGTCATATTAACCTTGTTGGCCTCGACAGCCTCCGCTACCATGACTCCTTGCTTGGCCAAACCCTCAACTCCAAATGACTCCACGAGATCCTTGTGGTTTTGCGAGACAGTTGCCTTGATCACCTTTCCAAGCTGGCTGTTGGGGATCATCTGGACTTCCACCATTGAGGGCTCCAACAGCCATGTCCGGGCAAGATCCCTCCAGAACTGTGGCTCCATCGTCTCCATCTCGTCGATAATCGCAAAAATGTTGGATCGCGTACCAATCGACGCAGGCTTGGTCTTGTCCTTTTCCAGATATGCATGTGCCAAAATGTCAGGAACTAAATAAGATGTTGCAGCTTCATGAGGGTCGTCCTCGATCGATTCGTAGATTTTTGTCCGGTGTCTGGCGATAATTCGGCTCATCTCTGTTGGGTCGGACAGGCCGTTCTTGACAAAGTCGTCCAGCACCTTCAAGACCAAGCTGTGGAAATATCCTGGCTCGAACAAGTCCTGGGATTCTTCTGCATCGTCGCCTCCTTCTGCGCCTTCCAATTCCTTTTCGTCGTCTTCCCCGTCACTCTCTGCATCCTCTTCCTCGTCGTCTTCCTCTTCCTCGTCATCTGACTGATCGCCCTCGCTGTCGTCACCTTGATCGTCAATCTCATTTTCTTCGCTCTCCTCCTCATCATCCGACATGGCTTCACTCTCTCCTTCAGGATATCCGTTCTTGCTCTTTCCAGACTTGGCCTTTGACCGGACAGGCACACCAGAGAAGAGCAACAAAAGCGACGAATCCATGCAGCCCTTTACGTCAAAATCAACATGACTGGCAATAGGGTTCCTCCGCTCCACAAACGCCTGTGAGAACGGTGATGCAGAAGTCTCATGCAAACACCTGAAAAGAATATCCAGCGCGACCATTGTCCTGATGTCGTACAGGTTGGGACCCAACCACGCATATCCAATCGACCCTACGTCCTCATCCGCCGAGGGGAACCGAATGGTCCTCGATGTAAGCTTCGTCTCTTTGGACATGATTGGCGCATTCCCACGACCCTGAGAAAGATCCATCTCCCGCGTGATGTCAAAAACCTCTGTCTTAACGCCGTCGAGAATCTTTTGTCGGATCAAGGTATCAAAGATCCTGTCGGGCTGTAGACTGTCTCCTGCGACAACGATGGTCATATTGGAGGGGTGATAGAACTTTTTGTGATATTCCCGAATGTCGTCGTTGGTCATCTTTGGGATCTCGGGTGTCAATCCTCCGCACTCGTAGTAGTATGTCTGTGACTCTGGGTAAAGCAGCCTCCTCAATCCAAGATCCAGCTATAAAACGTATAGCAAAAGCGCCAGAGCGGATCAAATTGAGAGTATATGGTTAATATATTGCACCATCACAGGCTCCAAGAACAATAAGGCCGTTTGTTCAAATTCTCGCAATTGCAAGCCCAATCCGCGATGATAGGGAAACACATACAAGATCAGCCTCTGAATTCTCTCTGGCGGCCATTTCTGAAAAGACGACACCCTGCTGCTTGCCCTCGCCATCGACATGATACACCTCTGTGACATACTGGTCGTCTCTGAGGGTTGGGTGAAGTACATGATCCAGAAAAACGGGTAAAATCTCGGCCATTCCATCTCGTCCTGCTGTCGCGATAGTATATCCCGTGTAATCCTCAGTCTAAGGCAGCAATTGAACGGAGGTGCTTATTAGTTGCCTTGAATGGACAAGTACGTATTGATTGCATCTCAGTTGAAATATCGCTGTTAGAGAGCGTACTGTATATGCGTTGGTTCCTGTTGACAAGCAGCGGTTGGCTAATGAATCCAGGTATCCTCTATTAGGGTAGTTTGTCGATCCACAAAACACCACTGCATTCGTGTCACCATATAGAAGAAAAGAAAAGACATTTGGTCTTGTTAAGAGAGCTGTTCAGACACATAAGGTATTTGAAATCAATTGGCGCCCTGTTCCTGAACGTACGGTGCTCGAGGGTATGAGGGAGACCCCTTGAATCCTTGACAACGGTGGGGACAATAATGGTGGCAGTTGCTTGAGGACCGGGGATAGAGACGAATACGAAGCGCATGCTTGTTGCGCGGTGCTTGTAGACTGCCACGGGGGTGGGCTGGCTTGGCCCGGGGAGGGAGACCTCTGATTCCAGCAAGAAGTGATCCATGTTATGTGTGAATGTAGGTGTGAGTGGAATGAGAGGAGTGAGGACGAAGTCTTTAAAAGAAAAAAAAAAAAAAAATGCGTAGTCGTGACCGTTGTTTGCATTTCAATTTGCCATTTGCCATTTATTCTAATGTACAGGTGAGGGAGAAAGGGAGAAGGGGGAGAGCAGGTCTACTTCTTAGTAACCAGACTTGGTGTCGGCGGCGAGACTATCGCCTGCGGGGTAGAAGCGGAGGTTGAGCGATGCATTTGACGTGCTCAGCTTGACATCGCTCGAGCCATGGCCGCGTGAGCCACGCTTGTTCGACTTCTTGTCCGTGTCGAACTGAAGGTGAGTTCCCTCGACAGTAGCTGAGCTATTGCTCGTCGCAAGATCAAATCGTCCCTGGAATGCCTCCGTCTATTTCATTGCACGGATTCAAAGGCGAAGACAGACAGCACAATTGATTAATCAAACATGACCAAAAGACCAAAAGTAAAAGAAGTCATGTATCACACATTGTGAGACAACACGCATAACTTACAAGGTTGACAGTAACAGAGCTGTTGGAGGTCTGTGCAAGACCCTTAAAGGGCTGGTCCTGTGGCACCATGATCGATGAGACAATGCTTGCATTGGATGTCTTTGTATGCACCTCAAGAGGCTGCCCAGTCTGGGAAGCATCCAAGCTGAGCTCAACTTTTGAATTGGCAGAGGTTACGCTGACATATGATCCGCGCGAAGCTGGTCCAAGTAGACATCCAACAATGGCCTTGCCGTTCCTGGTGGAATTGTCCATCCACAGTCCTTGGCCTGTGGGTGTAGCATCAACATGCAGTTCGAGTCCAGAGTTTGAAGTCTTTGTTGTCACAGAAGACTGACGGCCATCACGAGGCTCGTGGACAACAAGCTTGGCAGAAATGGATCCGTTGGAGGTGTTGAGATCGATATGTCCTGCCTCGTATGAGCCAGAGATTGAAGAGTTGCTTGTGCGGAGGTCAATAGTATCGGCATGAAGAGTCTCCAGGGCAATGGAGGAATTGGAGAGATCCGATTTGACCTTGTTCCAGATCAGGTTATGGAGTCCATCGCCTGAAAGGGAGCTGTTGGGAATATCGATGATCAAGTTCTCCATGGTGCGTACTGAGCTAGGGATCGAAATGGTTGTCTCGTGATAGATGTTCAGGTTGGCGAACCGTCTGGGACCCTGTGGACATGAAATAGCAAAGTTGGTTATGTGGTTAACAATCCTTTCTTTGATGCGTATTTCATGCGTGTTTCTTCTTTACGTTGCTTGGCACTTGTCAGAGCCCATCTTGTCGGTTTACCTCGAGTGTAAAGGTAAGTGTTCTGTCTTCAAATCGGGTTCTGATAGCAACTTCCTCTTTGTCGTTGTCTTTGGTTACCCAGATACGGGTCGAGATCAGTCCCAGGCCGGAGTCATCGTCGGTGTTGTGGATCAGACGGATCTTGCCCTGGACTTTGCCTTGGGCAATGACAGTAACGTTGGGATACTCCTTGGGGTTGAATGTGGTGTCGTCTCCCGGGACTCTGAGAGCGATGCTGGGCTGGTGAAGAAGGCCGACGAGAGAAGCAAACATGTTGTAGTTACAGTAGTAGGAGTAGTTGTTGTGGTACTGAAGTTCTTTCAGTAGTTGGATGATTGTCTGGTAGCTTGGTTGGTGAAAGGGGTCGTTGTTGAGCAGTGAAGAGAAGAAAATGGAAAATAAGAGAAAAGACAAGTGAAAAGAAACCTTCAAAAACATCCTTTAAATGTCTGTTGCTTTGTTGCTTTGGCTTGGCACGGCGCCTGTTTTGAGTCTCAAATGGAAAAAATGAAAATCTCTTGGCTTTTTTTGTGCTGCTTTGACTCTTGGCTTGATATCCACCAAAAACAACACCTTTCAATAGTCGACAATAGGATCAAACACGTCTCACTTTTCCTACGGTCTTCTCGTTCTTAATGACTACAGCCATGTTAAGTGAGAGTCGTGTCTGTTGGTTTGTGGCTTTATTAGATGTAGGTAGAAAGAGAAGCATAAAATAATAATAATAAAGAATAGGGGGATAAAGGCCATGTGCCATTTCAAAGGGCAGAAAGCACTGCCATGACAGTTGAAAGGACCACAGCCCATCCCAACACTGTAGCAGACTGCGTAATCGACAACTGAACACCGGCAGAAGGAGAGGTAGGCTTGCTGGTATCAGCAGTAGTGGTGGCTGCAGGGGTAGGGGTAGGAGAGGGTGTTGGCTTGACACAGGTGATGTTCAATCCTGTCAGCAAGTTGGCAGCGAACCCGTTCTTAAAGGCTGTCAACTCGTTGGCCTGACAACTGGTCGCGCAGGCGTTGGTCCATGTAAAGTCAAAGCTCGCGTCGCAAAGGCAGGTCTTGTACTCTGGTGTGGTCTGGTTGCTCAGGTTGACGCCAACACAGGTGGGCAAGGCTGAAATTTGACCGACCAGGCAGTTGTTGCAGGGGACAGAGAGTCCGAACTGGGCTGAGACTTGGTTGTTCATCTGTGTCAGGACAATCAGGAGAAGGACCTGCAGAGCAAGGATGAAGACGGAGCGAGAGGGTGCCATCGTGTTGAAATGAGTATGTATGTATTTGTGTTTTGAGGAGTGAAGAAAGGTGGAAAGGACAGCAAGAAGGGGAAAGAAGTTAGAGAGAAGTGCAGTGAAGTGTACAAGGAAGGAGAGGTGAGAAGACAAGAAGAGGAAGAAGGGCTGTATGTATGTATCCGGTCTGGGGAATTGAGGCTAGTGTGGAGTCAGGGGGAAAGGGCACAAAAAAGTTGGCACAGAGTCAGGGGCATAAGAGAGAAGAGGGGAGGGCGAACAAAAGAGAAAAAAAAAGAAAACAATGCGGCATGTCCATCTCCTTATGTATTCATCCGGAAGGTACGGTAAGGAAGGACAAAGGACAACGGCTAACCAGCAACCAGCAGCGGGCTGAGAAGAAAAAAAAAACGATGACATCGAGCCGTCGAACCCTATTCATTCCCACATCCACTCCCACTCCGAAAGGCGTTGCACCGCACCAGAACGTTAATGGTCCGATTCCAAGTCTACATGCATCCCAGCATGTATCCACGTTAACAACCATGATCCACTCACATTAGCTCATCCATGTGTGTGATATAAAGCGAACCGTTTTAATGATCAATCTAAGACGAAAGCTGCTCGGTCAGGCGGCGGATCACAACATCGTTCTCCTCAGGGGTGCCAACAGTGATGCGTAGGCAGCCCTCGCATCCAATCTCGGTACCACGGAATCGCACAACAAGTCCCTGTCTTGAAGCCATATCCGAGTAGATCTTGAACGCCCGGTCGTTGCAAGGCTTGCCGTCCTTGTCAAGAACCTCGACCAAGACAAAGTTTGAGTCGTTGGTGCCCAAGATGCGACCGAGGCCAGAGATGGACTTGAAGGCCTCCAACAGCCTGTCTCTCTCCTGGACCATGACTGCGATGTGCTTGTGAAGGATCTCGAGACCCTTGGGCTGAAGAGCCTCCTGTGCGACTCTTGAGGTGGTGCTGGCAATATTATAAGGTGCCTTGGTGGCGTTCATATAAAACGCGATCTCGGGCGATGTAATCGCAATCCCCAAACTATGTTTTAAGAAAAAATATGGCAGCGTGGATGAGTATGCACCTTTGAGCAGGGACCATTATTATCAACATATGTACCCTTCATAAACAACAACCCTTACCGAACTCCAGCCAATCCAAAGCTCTTGCTCATGGTCTGCATGACAACGAGGTTGGGATAGTCCTTGACCCAGGTTGCCGTTGACCCCTCCTTGCCAGCATCAATAAAGTCCACATAAGCCTCATCCACGGCAACGATTCCCTTGTAGTTAGGCATGGTCAGGACACGCTTCATGCTTTCGTGACTCAGAGCAGATCCTGTAGGGTTTCCTGGGCTGCATAAGAAGATGATTTTGATGTTTGGGTGAGCTGCCACCTGCTTCTCGATCTATTATAGCAATGAACAATTCACAACAACAAATGCATTAGGGCCCTGTTCGTTGACGACTGAAAGCAGCGGAGATTGGTTCTTTGTCCTTTTCATTTGGAGAAGGTACCTCCTCGACGTTCAATTGGAACTGGCCGTCCAGGGTCAGGTTAGCCTTGTGGACCTGGACATCGTTGATCTGGGCAGAGACAGAGTACATGCCGTAGGTGGGAGGGGTTATCAGGACAGCATCCTTGCCGGGCACACAGAAGACACGGAAGAGCATGTCGATGACTTCGTCACTGCCGACACCGAGAAAAAAGTTTTCAGGGCCGCCCTGGATATTCCTGAACTTTGCGATCAGGTTCTTGAGGTCGTGCTGGTGAGGGTCAGGGTAGCGGTTGATGTCGAGTCCTGCGCTCGAGACGGCGGCCTCAGAGATAGGGTTCAGGGCGGGGCCGTAGGCGTTCTCGTTGGCGTCGAGCAGGACACCTGAGGAGTAGTCATCACGGGCACAGCGGTAGGGCTTCAAGGCCACGATATTGGGGCGAACGATGCTCTTGATATCAAAGGTTGTAGCAGCCATTTTCTGTGGTAAGATATTAGTGAGTGATTATGTTGCAAAGGAGAGCAAGGCGTGCAAGGTATAAAGAATGGATGAGTGGGTGAAAGAGAATGAGGAGAGTAGAATGCAATTGAGAAGAAGAGAAGAAGAAAAAGAAGTGAATGCAAGAAGGAGAAAAGAAGAAGAAGGGAGAAGGGAGAAGTAGGAGTGGAGTGGGAAAAAAGAGGAGTGAGTCGAATAAGAGTCGTTCATTTTTTTTTTCTTTATCTTATTTTTCTTTGTCCCTGTTCACATTGACTCACTGACTTTTCATTATTTGCGGTGACTGGCTGTGGTTCACAGGGCAGGGATCTTCACAAACACACGCACACCTGGAACCGTTCTATGATTGATGATATTCTCCGAGCGGGGTTGAACAAAGGTCAGAAAGGGGGAATTATTGTCTGGATAACGTGGGGGGGGGGGGGGGGGGGGGGGGAGGGGATGGCTTGTCACAACACACGCACACACACTCATTTGGGTGTCCTCGATACTTCGATACATACAAGTCTCTTTCTGCCCTTGACTCTAGCCTCAACGTCTTGCCTAGGATACGTCTATGGAGATAATACGCGTTGCAATTGCTGTCAATGTGTTAATGCTATTCAATTGTAGAAAACCAACTCTGTTCAAAGGTTTATTATTCAACCGATTCGCCCCTCTCCATTCCTTCTTTGTTCATTCCCTCCGGCTCGCATATTTTCATCCCTAACCACCATACTCGATCCAACCAGTCAACGGTCTATCCGATCCCTTCACTCTCCACCTTTCGTACTTTTTTTGTCGAATCAAGGCAACCTTTTTATTATTATTCTTTTCCTTTTTTTTTTTGTTTTCTCTTCTCTCTACCTTTTTCTTCACTTCTCCCACACGTACTCTTTATTCGCTCTCACTCACTCTCTCTCTCTTTGTCTCTCTCCCTTTCATCGTCCCCTCATTTACTTTTACCCTCTCATTCAACACATACATACACGCAATGTAAGGTCGACTTACTGTTACATTCCCCTCTCGTCACGCTGCAAACCTTTTCGTATATACAAGACTCTGACAACAGCAATTCCTATGTGTACTGACTATCTACCATAGGCGCATTCAAGGAAAGAATTTCATTGTAACTGGCGGAAGCTCTGGTCTCGGTAAGAGCTAACCCTCCTCGCCTTCTTTCAAATGAACCTCTCGCTGAGACCTTCATAAGAAAAAACTCACCTCCTCATTGATAAACGTATTGACACTAGGCGAAGCGACTGTTCGCAGCATTGTCGAGAAGGGCGGCAAAGTGGTCGTGTTTGACATCAATGAAGAGCGTGGTGAGGCCCTTGCTGCCGAGTTGGCCGGCTCAGTCTTTTGGCCTGGTGCAACCGACGTCGCAGGAGAGGAGTCGGTCATCAGCTCGATTGAGAAGGGCGTTACTGCCTTTGGTAACATCTCGGGAGTTGTCAATTGTGGAGGCGTGGGTATGGCACAGAAGGTAAGACAACGACTTCCCAGTAGTTTTTGCGTGTCAATGCACCAAGTCCTTGGCACTTTGACCCCTCTGCGAGCCGGCCAATCAATCCACAGCCTAAACTGAACCTTTTTTGTCTCTTTCTCAATTGAATGATGGGCGGATGTAGATCGTGTTCAGGAACGGCGAGCCTCAGCCTTTGGATATCTTTACCGAGGTAGTCAGGATCAACCTCATCGGCACCTTCAACGTCTGCCGCCTGGTCGCCGCTCACATCATTTCCAACATTAAGGAGTCGTCTGAGAAGGAGGAAGACCCTGGTGTCATCATCAACGTCGCCTCTATTGCATATACCGAGGGGTACGGCCTACCTCTGTCAATTCGTACTTTCAGTTGACACATTTGAATTTGCCCATTTCGCAACACTTGTTAACCGCCCTGTGTTTTTTCTTGTTTTCTCTTGCAGACAAGCTGGTCAAACTGCCTACTCTGCTTCCAAAGGTACATGAAGTGTTTTATGTGCATAGATTCAGAAGCGACTGCAACCAAACACAACATAGTATCTGACATTTTTCTCGCTCGGCTGTAATCAAACCGAATAGGTGGTGTTGCCGGTATGACCTTGCCTATGGCTCGCGATCTGGCTGGCCAGGTTCGTGTCTGCACCATTGCCCCTGGTTTCTTTGGTAAGTGCACGTATCTCTATCGAATTGCCAGTTTCTCTTTCCTATAAGCTCAACCACAATCGCGCTCACACCTAGCCCTTTTCTTCAAACCTCACAGGCACCCCTATGGGCAACGCTGTCAAGGACTCGAATCTGGAGAAGCACATGATCCACCCCTACCGTATGGGCAAGCCAAGCGAGTTTGCCCACCTCGCCTGTGCCATCATCGAAAACCCCATGATGAACGGCGAGATTGTCCGTATCGACGGTGCCGTTCGACTCGGAAAGTTGTAAAAAAAAAATGTTCACAAAGGATTATCGGAATAAAATATTCAATCCAAAAGAAAGAAAAAACCGCATAGTTTTTGTTTTAACGTCTATGATTGTATTGCATTATGGGTTCAAATAGCGGCATGGACGAAACTCACTTCTTCCTCTTGGAGGCGCGTCCCCAAACTTTGACGCTGAAATCGGCGGAACCGGAAGCAAGAACGTGGTCTACAGGGTGGAAGTCAACATCATACACGCGGTCTGTATGGCCCGAGAGCTTCTGCAGAACTTCGTATTGGCCGTCGCCAGCGCCCACGTCAAAGAGGTACACATATGGGTCCATCGATCCTGAAGCCAGGATAAGGCTCGATTCCAATGGAATGTCTTTGTCCGAGATGGTTGATGGTGGCTCGTCTCCATCTCCTCCACGTACTTTTCCGGTCCTTCTGCCTGCAGCACCTGCAATATCTATGAAAAAAAAAAAAGCATTGGAAGCTCGCGAGTCAGTTTCATGTACATGTAATATCACTAGAAAGTGCCTGATAGCGAGGGAAAGGTTGAATTGACTTACAGTCTTTTCCGTGGAAAAATGCACTCTTGATGGGCCAGTGCTTGTTCCTGTATCCTTTGAGTGAATAAACCAGGCGAGGCATGGTTGTAGGCGGCTCGAATCCTCGATCGTACACTCGGATGACTATGGTTTTAGTCATAGTTACAGTAACAAAATTCCCTTGTAAATAATCAACATTCTGTACTCAAATTCAAAGCTTTTGTTCACATCCAGCACGACATGATAAAAATAATCTGGCTTGCCATTGTCGTAGCTGTTCACTGCGAGCCATCGTGACTCAGGTTCTTCTGTTTCTGCCAAGCTGACTCCGTTCAGCGAGCCTCGTTGCTTGGAGATTGCCAAGTGCGAAATAGGCTTCTTGGTCGGCTCATTTAAAATCGCCTGCAGAACCTTGCCTGTGCGCATATCCCATGTCTTCAGGTATCCAGAAGAGTCTCCTGAAATAACTGTCAGACCGTCATGATAAACGTAGCTATCAATGAACAATGACTTGACTTGATTAGATAATGAGCATGAGTATATTAGCAGGGGACAGAACGAAGCCAGTTTCATCCTTACATGGAGTTAACCATGGTATCGTTTTTGATGGCGATAGCTGATCCAGATGTAGGGTTAGCGTCCTTCCTGGTGTCGACCATGGTCAACATGTTGCGCGTAGTACCACTAAAGAAAATGTGGTTATCTGGTCAAATACAGGGAGGGTATGATGACTTAATTAGCACTGTGACATCTAGCTTTTCAATAAACAATACCCATGATCATAGTTGCGACAGCGTTCATACCTTGAGGATGGAAACGCACACATTGCACAAATCCTTCTCCTTCAAAGCTGTCCAGTTGCTTGCCAGATTCCACATCCCACAGCTTGCATGTCTTGTCGTACGCTCCTGAAAGAAGCAAAGTCGAGTCGTGACCCCACGCCAGATCGGAAATGTTAAGACCGTGTCCCTTAAGCACATAGAGCTGACATAACACAAAATGAAGAAAGTAAAACGGTGGTTAGTAGTGTGATACAAACGGCACAAGGTTCATTGGGCGCATTAAGAGGCAGTGCATCCCGCGTGACAAAGAAAAAAAAATGGCGGGATCCCTCTCCACTGAAGTTGTTCTTCACCTCGTTCTGATTTGTGGTGCCATCCCAGATCCTCACAGTCTTGTCAAAGGAGCCCGTTGCGAGATATTTTCCATTGGGTGAGTACTGGACTGCATAAACAGCCCCCTGATGTCCCTTCAAATCATTCTTCAAGAAAAACTGCCTTCCATCCGACTTTGATGACCCATCCTGCCTCGATACTAGAGAGATGAGGGCGGGAACGTGTGGAACGACGTCAACATCAACTTCAAGATGAATAAGACAATGATTCACAAACAAACATGTCCCAAAAATAGCCACCGCAATGAGCTCTTGAAAGAAAAAGAAGATGGATCGAATCTCACTCACCAATATTGCCCATGTTCAGGCGGCGCACGCCATCTTCCTCGACTTTGATCAGGTCTGTTGCGTTCTTGAGCTGCGCGTCTGTGCCCCTTGAAGCCACATCAGAGCCATTGGCCGGATTGGATGACGCAGCCTCTGCGCCGTGACTCTGCTGGGCCGCCGACATGTTTGATAAGAGTTGTCCGACGGCCAGGACCATGTCGTTTTGGTGAGATCCTGCCGCATTAAACGCACTATTTGAGGTGTAGGGCAATGATGTTGTTGTTGATGATACAGACACGTCACTGCTGATGCCACTGTTGTTGTTGTTGAGTGGACGTGACGCCGAGGTGGTATTGTTGTTGCTATTGGACTGGTGGTTGGATGAGCCAAGTTGGGCAGAATAGATGTAGGAGAGTTCGAAGAGAGACTTTTTGAGGGCCTTGTTTTCAGCCTCGAGGACGTCGATCTTTGCTTTGAGGGACTTTTGTTCGCGGACGAGTTTCTCTATGGCGGGGTCGACCTGCTGAGATGACTGGTGGCCTGGGGCATTTGATGCCGACATGGCGGGAGTGGTTTGTGGGTGATGCTGGTTGGTGCTTGCTTGCCGTTTGCTTGGGCTTTGCTTAGGCTGAGCTGGCCTGACTGAAGTGAAAAGTCAAGGGAGAAAGCAGTCACGGATGACACACGTGATGAGAGCCGTACGTCATTAGGACAGGAAGGGTCGTCGTCGTCTTCGTCAACAAAACCGCCCCTGGCGTGTTGTTATATCCATGCGTTATCCTTTGTCATCCACATCTTTATTCTTCTTATTCTTTTCTTTATCTACTTTATTACTTACTCCTCCTTCTTTTCCACAGTTTCCCGTCGAACTGAACGAAAGAATTGAGTGAACCTGGACTGTCGACAAGTCGACCCTCAATTTTTTTTTATTCTTTTTATTCTTTTCGTTCCTCCGACGCGACGACATTTTTTCTTGTCTTCTGTCCCTCCTTCTCTTTCCTCTTTTCTCTCTTCTCTCCACTTCTCTTTTGTTTTTGTGATTCTTTTTCCCATTGAGCATCGCTCTCACTCACAGACACAAACGACAACGACAAAAACACCCACACCACTCTCTCACCTCACCTTTCTCTTACCACCACCACCCCTCTCACCCACATTTTTCTCGGCAAGACCAAACGCTTGCTGAGCCAACTCGGAGCTATCCACCATTGACCTCCTACCCTATCTAACTAAACTCGCCAACCCTCAGACCCTCCTCGTCCTCTGCGCCCTCGTACTCGCCTACAACTATCTTCACGCCAAAATGGTAAGTCAGTCTTCTTTGCAACAGCAACTTTCCTCTCAATGAACATGAAAAAAAGGAGAATAGACAAAGACCCCACCCAATGACGTGCGACGACACAACACACACTTTTCATCAGTGTCCAGGACACACGCAACACATGTGCTCAAACAAACAGGGGAAAAAGGGCGCTACGTGAAGTTGAAAGGGTTTCCTCTGCATCGAACTTTCTGGAGCAATATTTTGTTGTTATGAATGAATGAGTGTCTCAAAAGGGGAGACGGCCCTCATCCGTCTTGGCGTTGTGCCTTTGCGCAAATCAAGTCAAAGGAACGATTACTAAGGCAGCATTCTCACCTTGCTTGTCGAATGTTTTAAATTGCTTAGGAAGATCAAATGGACATCAAACTCGACCACCCGTCCCCAGTAGAAGAGAAGCCACAAGCCGTCGAAGAACCCCACTCTGTCGAAGATGGTATGTTCAATATCATCTTTATTCTTTGCCGGCGCAGTTCACTCCCGGCGCAGTCGTCGTCTGAAGACATGTTACGCTTTTGTGGAGACGCCATCCATGGGCATTATTATTCAGGTGCCTTTCTATGCATGGGGCGTAATTGAAACTGTTGCTAACCGTCTCTGCTTTTCTCACGCCGTTTCTGGTCACCATTGTGATAGTTGAATGGATGGCTAAGAAGCTGATCCCTCCCATGCCCGACTTGGAAGAGCGTGCCTGCGAGACCTTCCAGTGGGACATCAAGGACTGGAGGGCCCTGGACAAGCGAGTGACCGGACCCGAGTTTGAGATCGGCGGCTACAAATGGCAAGTCGTGTGGTTGAGATACACAATTTATTGGCATGCGGAAGATCTCGTCCTGAGCGCACAACGTGTACACATACAATAGAGTTGTGGAAAAATGAGCGGGCTGTGACCCATCGCTTGGCGTTACGTATCCGACTCGGCAGTGTAGCATCTAACCGTATTGCCCATTGTTGCTTTGTTTTTGTGATCTAATAGGCGCATTTTACTTTTCCCTCAAGGAAACAACGTTCTTGACCAGGTTGCAGTTTACTTGGATTCCGCCGAGCCTAAGGAACAACAAGACCCCAATTGGCACGTCTGCGCCCAGTTTGCTCTCTTGATGTCCAACCCCGACGATCCCACTGTCTATACCTCGCATAGTAAGCCCATCAGTGTGCTCTTTGCTGCTATGTTCATCAATATAACAGGGACCTCCGTCCAGGAATAGCACAGCGGACAGCATCATTGACGACTCTCTTATTTATTCTCACCACGTTCCCATAGCTGCAAACCATCGCTTCACTGTTGACGAGGCCGACTGGGGCTTTACTCGCTTTCACGAGATCAGGAAACTGGAGACGCCGATGGATCAACGTGGGTTGCCCTTGATTGACAAAGGTCGCACCATCATCACTGCATATGTCCGTGTTTACAACGACCCCACTGGAGTTCTCTGGCATAACTTCATCAACTACGACTCCAAGGCTATGACAGGATATGTTGGTTTAAAAAACCAGGGTGCTACCTGCTACATGAGCTCTTTGCTCCAGTCTTTGTTCTTCACCAATTACTTCCGCAAGTCCGTCTTCGACATCCCCACCGCTGATGACGAACCTTCAAAGTCTGTTGCCCTTGCTCTTCAACGTGTTTTCTATCAGATGGCCACCAGCCCCAGCGCTGTTGATACAACCGAGTTGACAAAGTCTTTTGGATGGACTTCTTTGGAGAGTTTCATGCAGCACGATGTTCAGGAGTTCAACCGTGTTCTTCAGGACAATCTGGAGGGAAAGATGAAGGTACTGAAGAAAACACCTGCGGGACATTTTGATGACACATGTTACTCGCAGGAATCATCGCATTCTTCAACAAAGGCATGGAAGGGACTAACGTTGATCATCTTCGATATCGTCAACATAGGGAACCGCGGCGGAAGGCGCGATTCAGAAACTTTTTGTCGGAAAGATGAAGAGTTACATCAAGTGCATCAACGTCGACTATGAATCATCAAGGGTTGAAAACTTTTATGGTGCGTACTAATTGGTTGATATTTATGTGGTCATCAAGTTCCTGTTCCTGTTATTGCATTTCGTACACAATATTTTTCCTTACAAAGACGACGTCATGGTTCTAATCGATTGTTGGCACGTCTCTCTCTCTCTCTCTATTTTAATAGACATCCAGCTGAATGTCAAGGGCTGTCAAACGTTGCGGGATTCTTTTGCCAATTATATTGATGTCGAGACCTTGGATGGAGAGAACAAGTATCAGGCGGAGGGTCATGGACTTCAGGTATAATTTTCAACGAAGACTTTGACCAGGTCTGGACTGCGTATTCCGACAAATTTCTCACAAGTTATATTTTCTTTTGAATTTTTTAGGACGCAAGGAAGGGTGTCATCTTTGAGTCTTTGCCCAACGTTCTTCACCTCCAGTTGAAGCGTTTTGAGTACGACATTGAGCGCGATGCTATGGTCAAGATCAACGACCGACATGAGTTCCCCCTCAACATCGACTTGGCCGAATTTGTTGCTGAAGGCGAGGAGAAGCAAAAGGCTGGTCCCGATGGTTTCAACTACACTTTGCACGGGTAGGTTAATTTGCATGTATGAATCTTTGTAATGACTATGCGCTATCTTGCATCGCATTCATGCTAACGTCTGCTTTAAACACAAATTCCGTATAGTGTATTGGTCCACTCGGGAGATCTTCATGGTGGTCACTACTTTGCCTTGCTCAAGCCCGAACGCGATGGCAAGTGGTACCGTTTTGATGATGACCGCGTCACTCAGGCTACGATGAAGGAGGTCTTGGATGAGAACTATGGTGGCGGCGAACCCCTGGAGAACCTTGGCGCCATGAACTTGGCTATGCGTCAGTTGAACCGCCACAAGCGCTTCACAAACGCTTACATGTTGGTATATGTCCGCGACAATGCCATGGACGAGGTTCTTAAGCCTTTGCAGGCAGGCGATATCCCTGAGCACTTGCAGCTCCGCCTGGACGCCGAGCGACAAGCAATTGAGAACAGACGCAAGGAGCGGGATGAATTGCTGTTATACTTCAACGCCCGAGTCATCTCCGATGTTGACTTTAAGGCTCATGATGGCGTCGACTTGTTCAGCCCTGCATCTCCTGCTGGAAAGATTTTGAAAGTGCGGAAGCAGGATACGTTCGCCACCTTCAAGAGCGTTGTTGCCGAGAGCTACGGTCTTTCCGAAGATCAAATTCGTGTTTGGACACTTGTCAAACGCCAGAACGACACTGTCCGTACTGACGTGCCCATTCCTGATGCCGATTTGAACTCCAGTAAGTTTAAATACGAGTTGCCTTGTAACCTTCAGCTGAACCCACTCTTTTGAGCAGTTTATTGACAATTGCATGTGCCTTTATTCATTTTAGCCATGGAGCATGTTAGGGAGAAGTATGGAACGCGTGCACAGCCCGACTTGAAGTGCTACATCGAGTTCGCTGATCCAAGCAGTTCACCCAAGGGATTCCCTGTTGCTGGAGATGCACCCAACGGCGCGATTATGATCTTTATCAAGTACTACGACCCCTTCGCCTCTACCTTGGAGTAAGTTCGCCGTTGGTACACATTGATTGCTTTTTCGCTTGTAGACTTGCACTTGTTTTAGCATGTAGTAACCAGTATTGAGTTGACTGTGACTTTATTATAGGGGAGTTGGCAAGCTCTTTGTCCAGAAGAACGCCAAGGTCGGAGACATCGTTCCAATCTTGAATGAAAGGAAGGGATTCCCATCCAACACTCCCTTGAAGCTTTTTGAGGTACGAGCCTAATTTCTTACTGTAATTTGCGTTATTTATTATTTTATTGGTGGCATTGCATTATCTTTTCAGGCAAAATATCTGACTTTTTTTCATGCGATGGGACTCAATAGGAGATCAAGCCCCTGATGATCGAGCCCATGAAGATGAAGTCAACATTCCATCAGTGCGAGATTCAAGGCGGTGATATCATCGTATTCCAGAAGGAGTTGACCCCCAAGGAGTAAGGCGTTCGTTCGTCATTGTTTATTTTCTTTCTTATCCATTCATTGACCCATTGTTTCAATGGCTTACTGACTTTACGGCTTTCTCTTTACAATAGAGCGACGGAGTTGGCATTGCAGAACGTCAAGACGACTATTCCTCAGTACTACGACTACATCTTCAACCGTATCGTTGTCGACTTCAAGCCCAAGAACAGCGAGGATCCTTCGTTGCAGACATACTCTATCGAGCTCAGCAAGAAGAGTACGTACGACCAGGTGGCGACAAAGCTGGCAGAGAGACTTGGCACGGACCCCCTTCATATCCAGTTCACATCTGCATCCATTACTGGTGGTGTACCCAAAACCACCATCAAGAGGTCGACGAATCTTCAGCTTCAGGAGATGCTTTCCTCAGGATATGCACACCAAGGCAACAACGCACATGTCATCTTTTACGAGAAGCTGGATATTAGCATTGTCGAGCTCGAGAGCAAACGTGTAATCAAGGTCACATGGATCGGATCCACCATGAAAGACGAGGTAAAACGCCGGCATTTTACGTTTATTGAAAGGAAGGTCCGTTCTATGTGTTTGCACTTTGGTGCCTGTTGCAGATATTAATCATACTGTTCGCTTTTCTTTTGGCGCCGTGTAGACGACTCATGAGCTGATGCTATTGAAGACGAGCACATTGAACGGAGTTATTGAGGCACTGTTGCCAAAGATCAAGCTTGCACCCAACGGCACTCAAAAGCTGAGGACGTTCTCGGTCTACAATGGCAAGCTGATCAAGGAGTACGGCCCTATGGATCTCATTAGCAATATTCCCGACTCTCTTAGTCTCTACGTCGAGGAAATTCCAACAGATGAGTACGAGCGTAGCGATACGGAACAGCTCATCTCATGCGTTCACTTTACCGGAGATCTTGGTCGCCTTCACAGTGTTCCATTCAAGATGGTTATCAAAGAGGTATGGCGCCCTTGCACCCTTTCAAACATGCATGCTGATCTTCATTGGGTTGAGATAATGCGTGGCTTGCTTGACACCTTGCTAATACTCTACTTCCTCTCGGTTCCTTTTTCGTTGTTACTCATTAGGGAGAGAGGTTTGCGGACTTGAAGGCTCGTATTCATGCAAGACTCGGTATGTCTGATAAAGACTTTGCCAAGGTCAAGTTCTCCTTGTGCCAGACCACCGGCAAGATCAACGCTCTTAACGACGACGACATTCTATCGGAGGTTGAGCTTTCGTCAGGGGATGTCCTTGGCTTGGACCATGTGGACAAGAGCGGCCGAAGCAACCGTCTTGGAGCAGAGAAGGCTATTTTCATTAGAGGATAGAGAAGCTATTGGCATAGCAGACCTAGGAGCAGCATTGAGGAGGCGGAGGAGCGGTGGAGGAGCGCAACCCATAAACAAACAAAAAACTTTAAGAAAAAAATCATTATCAAGTAACAAATCAACAATAACAACCATGATTCGAACATTCACCCTTTTTGAATGTGTTTTTATTTGGTTTTTTTGTTGTGTTACAATTGCGGAGATGGCGTCCGATACCGAGAGGTGTGTTCGTCATGATCGTATTCGTCATAGTCACTGCCACCACCGAAACTGCTGGCGACTTCGATATCGGCGTCCAGATCGTGCTCCTCATACATTTCTTCCTCTTCTTCTCCTAGCTGTTGTTGCTGTTGATATTGTTGCTGTAAGAGTCGTTGCTCTTGGAGCTGAAGTTGTCGCGTCCATCTGTCCGCATCACCTTGCTCGTCTTCGTCAATTACGAGTAGACCATCGTCGTTCTCTTCATCCTCTTCTTCTGCCTCGTGGTAGGGTTCACGCGGATGGCGGCGGTCGTGGGGGAACCGAGTGTCTCTGTCGTCAATAATGCTGTTGCTATCATCGATACTGCCCTCGTCTTCATCGCCTCCGCTACCCTTGTCCCTGTGGTAGTGCCTGGATGGATAGGGGCTATAGATGAACGACTGGTCATCAATCCTTTGGCAATGATCCAGTTCATCCTGCTCATGAATCATCGTATTCCGACGCTGGTCCTCCAACAGTCCGTCCATGGTCAGCATCATATCCTGCCGACTGTCGTCGTCTTCAATGCCGTAATTGCTCTGATCACCGTAGTTGTGAGTATCTTCGTGGTCTTCCTCCTCGTCGTCGCCGGATTGACCAATGTCTTCATCAAGGTCCCGTCCCATATCCATATCATCTTCGCCCTCCCCCTCGCCTTCTCCTTCTGCGTCTTCATCGTCTTCTTCGTCGTCGTCTTCTTCGTCCTCATCCTCGCCCTCTTCATCCATGTCCTATGTTGATTATGTTCAGAATTAATATGGAGTTAATTTCGCTGTTTCCTGGACTTTGGATCTGATAAACAAATAGTAGATATTGCATGATAAGTTGCCTATTGATCGCTTTTGCTTATTACAATAAAGGGCTTGGAGAGTCCAACGGGGATCAAGTGTGTGCCCGAGTACCTGATCTTCTTCAGCTATCAAAAACAAACAGTAACAAAGAAAGTTTTCTTTCGTTGAGACACTACTACCAAACTTCTGCGCACAAAATAAAAGGCGCCTTTTAAGGTCGTTCTGTTTTTTTTTTTCTTTTTTTTTTTTTCTTTGTTTGCTTGACATGCATATGTATACCTTGGCGTTAAATTCTTTTTCCTCGTGTGAGAGTTCGTCGTGCATATGCTCGACATCGCGTTCGCGCGGGTACCAGAGCACGTCTGTTTTTTGTGGGAGCAATGTTGGCATTCGACTTTGTGGTGGGAATCGTGGTGCCATTTCTGTGTGTGTTATATGCTGTCTTTCTGCTGTGGTTGTTCGTAGTTGTCGTTGATTGTTGTCGTGAGGTTGTTGTGATGGTAGTTGATTGTGTCGAATGAAGAACGGAGAAAGGTCTTCATTAAATGGAAGGCTTTCGTGACTGTCGAGTCTCTCTTTTCTTTCTTGTTCCTCTCAGGCACCAAGGTTCCGGTTCTTTGTTCTTTTTTTTTTATTTTTCTGTGAGGAGAGCATATCGACCGATGAAGATGGTGTCCTTGGCAATGTTGCGATGCAGAAGGGAGGTTTTAAAATTACAACAAGCGCCTGAGTAAATGAAAAAAAAATGACTGTCTAGTGGACTGGCTGACATGACAGAACCCCCCCTCCTCTTCCTCGGTCAGCAGCAACACATCCATCTTTCTCCCGCTCACAAAGTATCGACATAGTCCTGATAGGTGACTTGACCCTTTCGACTTTGATAACGCGTCAAGATAACAGAGTCCAGGAACTCTTGACTGATAGCCTCCCGATAGCCTCCCTTCCGCAGCAACGATTCGATGGCCTTCTCCTTGGTCCATCCTTGCTCTTTGGCCACCTCCGGCAGATATGTTGCGGTTTTCTTGCGGCCCCTGGCATCCTTGAATTCAATCCATATTCCATGACGGCCAACCTATTGTTGTTGTTATTTTTGTAAGCATACAGGGAAGATGTGGAAGGAGGTGGGAAAAGGTGGGAAGAGTAGAACAAGAAAGGAGGAAGAGAGGAGATTGGCAAAGACACGGGTCAGATGAGGTCACACGCTAATAGGTACAAAAATCAAGCAAGTGCTTTTTTTGTACCCTTCTATCCGCTTCAGTGTGACCCCAATGGTCCCCCTTCTCTCTCATTCTTCCGTCCCTCGCAACAAAAGCCATAAGGAAAAACGAAAAGAAGAGATTACCTCCCAGTCGAGATAGTCGTCACCATCTTCAAAGTCAACCAAGAGCGAGACCCTATTAGCATAAGATGAAGAAGGGTGCATTGTTAGTAACTGTAAAGGGGTATGATGCAACAAACAGTGATTGTCAGGTTTTTGCCCCAGATATCCCTTCCGAGTGTGAGGAGAGAAGGAGCAATGGCTTACCCACAAACAAGCGATGAGAGCTCTTTCCTGTCAATCGGTGGAAACCGTCCATCCTTGAATGCGCTACATATACAAAAGGTAACAAAGGGTGTCCCTGTCAACAATTGCATTCCTTCTGGAACAGCTTTCGTGGCCATATCCACGCAAAGGGTGTTCGAGAACGGAGGACGAACCTGGTGAGGGCATACTCCTTGAGGCCAGAGTGCAAAGGCATGGCACTAAAGTTCCCGATACACCCGCGAAGTCTCAAGTCCCTTGTTGTCCCGTCCTCGCTCGTCGACCATGTCACGAATAATGGACTATTGCCGGATAAGGCAGAATCAAGTGTAGGGTTAAGAAGATGGCAACACCTAACAAACAAGTGAGCAGTACAAGCATGAAGAGGAAGTTACAAGGGGCTGTCGTCGAATGTGGGTGGTGAGACGGGCCGTCCGTCAAAGTATGCGACGAGTGAGTCGAAGCAGTAGTAGCAGTGCTCTTTGGACATGCTTCTTGTGGGTGCAAGGGTAAGAGTGGAGAGGAGGGGCAGGAGAGGTGTGAAGAAATAGAGAAAGAAGGAGAGAAAAGGTGCGTAGTCTCTTGATATGTCGTTGATAAGAAGAATGTGTGACTGGCCATGAGCCACTGGTTGGGCGAATGCAACTGAACTATGAGCATTGAGAGAATGTGATGAATGGATTGGGGACTTTTTATTTTTCTCATCGATAAAGTTAATAATGATACAACGTTTTTGTCTTGACAGACTATGACTAGGGGAGGGGAGGATGGGAACAAACGTGCAAGTCTTGAACACCCTTTAGAGGATAGCGCCAAGGACAGCAACGGCAGCAACGGTCAACCCAGCAGCAGCAGACTTTGAGCCGGTGCACGAGTTTCCGGCATTTCCTGTGGTAGAAACACTGCCAGCGGGGCAGACCTGGGTCTTGAGGGCAGCATAAGACTGTAGAAGACCATCGGTGATGGCCTTACCACAGATCTCGGGTTTGGCGCAATCGTTGAGCCAGGTCGAGGACGATGCAATCGCGCAGAGACACTTCTTCTGGGCATCAGTCAACTGACCGACCATGTTGGGAGGCTGGGTCAGACCATTGAGACCGGCACAACTGGCGCTCAGGGACTCGGCACCCTTGCTGAGACAGTTACCACAGGCCAGAGGATCAGTAGGGGCGGTGGGAGGAGCTTGAGCGGCGACGAGGGAGGCCAAGACGAGGACCGAGGCAATGATGGCATGGAAACGCATGTTGGGTGAAAGAGTTGAGTAGTTCTGAAAGGCGTGAAAGAAGGGTGTTTTGATTGATGCTTAAGAAGTTGAGGGTAGTTGTTGCTGTTGTTGCTGTGGAAGAGTTATTGAGAGAAGCTGATGATAAAAAAAAAAGTCAGGGAGGAGGCCTCTTTTTCTACTGTTTTCAAAAGTAGGATTCGTTGGCGAGACCTAGGACCTAGGCCATCTTTATTATTCACACACATTGTACTCTTCCTGTGCGCCTTTTTGATGTCTTCATTACTTTGTCTACAACCATGTATACATCTTTATGTCTCACTGCCTGATATCTTCCAAAAAGTGAAATCAAAACAAGCTCATCTATCACTTAATTGTAAGAACCGCCATCCATTCCGCCTCAAGAGCCGTTTTTCATCAAAATCGACACTGTAAGTGAGAGTGGCGGTGCCTTGCTTGTTTTGCTGTTATTATTTGCTCTTTGTCACTTGTCATCCACTCCTTCGTTGCTGTCTCTCCCCCGATTCTCCAAATTTCATATCCATTGTGAGGAGGAGTCGACAAATTTTTTGTTTGTTTTTATGCTTATTTTTAGGAGTGACGAGTTGACGTGCGATGATGATGGACATCAAGATTATTGATTGCTGTTCATTTCTTTGAGTGTGTGGGCCACTTTGTCTTTCTCCAAGCGTCGTGACAAGAAAAAAAGGGGGGTATCTACAGTAATGAACAACGTGCGGATCTAAACAAGCATAGATTCAGGTATAACTCTACTTACGGGCTGGTTGCTTGGTCTAGATTGCTCCAAAGGCTGGTTGCTCTCGCTGCAGGAGAGAAAGGGTGGGGGTCATGTCTACGATGTCTACTCTAAATCAAGATATGGTGGTTGCTCCGCCTCAAACAACGTGCTGTGAGCAACAGTCGACAACTCAGCAGCAGGGAAATATAGACAGCATCCGATACCTGAACAATCTAGGGCCGTAGGATGAAGAATGGGTGGCTACCAATATAGGATCGGTGTTGGGCAAGCTCGCGTTTGGCAAGCGGTGCACATAGTTGTATGGGCGTATCAGACAAAGCTCAGTTCTATGTAGCCTCGTAGGCTATAATAGTTCGTTTGCTTGGGTGTCGCTATAAAAGTTGTATATTCACCGTTGTCCGAAAAGAAAAGAAGACAACAACGCAAGTGCAACGCAAGCAGAGTAAAGAGGCGCCCTCTCCACAAGTTTGTAATCATTCTGGTCGAATGCGGGTCAGTGCATCGATGCTGAATTCGATCGATCGTCAATGAACAACCGTCGTACCGCTCCTCGTTGAATTAGCTCACTTGTGCAATCAGAGACGAATAAGCAAGAAAGCAAAATGAGGCCTTCTTCTGTATCTTCCTACTCGGTAAGCAAAGAATCTGGTCTTTCGGCTCTCCCTGGGTCTCAATTCCAACGCCACCAAAATTCCTCCAGGAACCATCACCTCACCTCACTACTACTTCGCCGCCGCAATGAAACATTCCTCAACCGTTCCTAAGATTTTTCTTTGTTTTTTATTACAAGTAAGTGTAAAGAGTGTACAAGGGGATACATACATGCTGCTCTGCTTCTTGTATACATGTGCTTAGAGGAAGCTGGCTCCGATGGCAGCAACAACAGCCAAGACACCCATGGTCTCAGCAAGCATGAACGAAGATGCAGAGATACTCTTTTGGCCTGCAGATGTGCCATTGCTGCCAGTAGGCTTGGCACCACTACCTGAGGTGGCCGAGGCTCCATCACCGCCACTGGGCAAGGCAGAAGAGGGGGCCACGGGGGCTGTGGTAGCAGGGATAAAAGTAGGGGTGGTGCCGTTGCAGTTGAGACCAATCTCAGTCAACGAGGATGCGTAGGTGGCCTTAAGGGAGAGGACGTCCTCCGAACAGGTTTTAGAGGCAATGCAAGAGTCGATCCAGGTTCCTGAGGTCGACTGGCAAAGACAAGCAGCATAGGCGGGGGAGGCGGCAGGGTTAAAGTCACCGATGGTGATGTTGACACCTGCACAGAGGGGGAGGGCTTTGATAGCGGTTTGGAGACAGTTCTGGCACGCGTCTGTCTGGGCGGAGACGGCGGAGGCGAGAGCGAGAGCTGCGATGGGTGCGAGTGCGGCGAACTTCATTGTGAAAATGGGGTATATAGGGGTAGGAGGTTGGTGTTGTGGAGAAGAGTTGGGAAGAGATGGAGGAATGAGGAGAGGGAATGAGGAAAGAAAGGGAATAAAGAAGAAAGAGAGATGAGCAAGTGAAGAATGAGACAAACAAAGAGGAGTAGGGTTCATCCAGGACCCTCACCCACCCTCCCTTCGCTTTGTTGAGAAGACAAAGAGTACCAGGACATGCAATCCGTGGGTTGATGAACGGAGGACACCGATAGCCCACAATTCCAATGACATATGTTTTTTTACCATAAGCTGTCATGTATAATGCATGCCTCTGATTCGCTCCCTTTTCGGAAAAGAGAAGGGCTCCTTTCTGCGAACTTGTTTCTCTCCAAACGCTCTTTCTCCACTCTTGCTTTTCTTTTTGCTTTTGCACGATAGCACATGCACCCCTGTCCTGAACTCTTCATTGCTCTAAAGTTTTCGCACTTTAAATGATCGAAAGCAAAAGTACCCCTGCAACGATACAACTCAACAACATACTCGATTATATACATACCCCTGAACGATACCGAGTACAGTACCCCGTCCTCCAACAACTATCATCAAAAAGAGGGTGTAAGTCTCTTCGATGATGCCTCCTCATGCAGTGCTCACGGTTCCGAAGTGACCGGCTGGTATTGCCATGTTGCGGACACCCATCCTTTTACTCCTTTTTCTCCGGTGGCAGTGAGAAGTTCCTTCAATCCTCTTGCTCACATCCCACCCTGTCTCCATCCTCTGTTCTCTCTTGCCCCCCCCCCCCCCCCCCCTACACATCATTCAATGCCATTCGCCCTCCTCTCTTCCTTTGTTTGTTTGTTTTGCACCGTGCTCATGTTCTGTTGTGGGTTGTGGAGTAAGGCAAACGACCCCAAACAAATGCACGGCATACAGCCTAACGGTTGACTAAAAAAAAGCCCTGATTATTTGGCATTCCGGTTGAAGGACGAGAGTTTCTCCTCCTTGCCCCCCTTGCCCCTATGACCTGACCGTGCCCATTTCCTCCCTGTATTTGCGCGCTTGGATGCCTTCTACTTCAGCACTGAATTGGACATGGTTCTTGTTTGTGGGCTGACGATGTGTGGGTGAGTTTTGGTGGTAGTGGTGGTCAATGGCATTCCGTGGAATGTAATAATTCAACCGAGGAGGACGAGTGGAAAACTTTAGCTATCAATTGTTCAAAGGCCTTTTTTTTTTTTTTTTGCGAGAACCAACGCTATGACCCTTCATAGCATCCACATCTTTTTACTCGCCTTTCTTGTGTGATGACCATGGCGCGCCTTGGATGATATCAGTCGTTATTTTTTTATTTACTTTTTCTGTTCAGCATGTTTTGTACACGCGACGCTGGGTATTTTTTTTTTTCAACATCTCCATAAACCCTCAGTATCTTAAGCAAAGGAGGCAGGGACAAATGTAGGTTGAGCACCACAACTCAACCCAGCAGCCTGGATATTCTCAGCATACGCGTTCTTGAACGACTGCACATCCTGGCTGCAGGTCGACGTGCACTTGTCGATCCAGGCACCGTCGAGGGAGGAGCAAAGACATGCGGCATAGGCGGGGTCCGAAGCCGGGTCCATTTCTCCGATCACGACCTTTAGAGTTGTGCAGGCTGGGAGGGATTGGAGGGAATCTTGGAGACAGACCATGCATGGGGTGGGGGCATCGGTCTGGGCGGAGCCGGTACTGGCGTCTTGGGCGAGGACCAGGGTCAGGGTTGTGGCGAGGAGTGCGAGGGCCTTGAAGAACTTCATTTTTTGTATTGTGGTGTGTGGGTTGAGAGAAGTAGGGAGAATAAGGAGGGAGGGTTGGGGTGCGATATAGTGGGTAAATGGAATTGAAAAGTGAGAAAGGTGGGGTGCAATGGGGTTTATATAGGCGACACTTGTTGACCCTCTCTTTCCAATTGAGTCCCCACTTAACCCCTGCCCATCGTGTGAGTTAACCGTTGGGAAGGTCCCGTAAACAAAAGACGGTGTAGAGTGGAGAGTGTGGATGAGCATATGTCTGTGTTCACTGACTGGATAGTCAATCAATCCTCCTCTCTGCTACATCCCCATCAACCCCTTCCTTTCAATTTATTTGGCGTTGACATAAACAAACACAAACTATCTCTGGTGTTTGTGGCCTCCCAAAGGCGTCCTCACCCTTCCATCCAGGGTCCCAAAAAAGTGGGGGAAGAGCGACCAGAAGGGAGCAGGAGAAAAAAAAACAAGCAATCAAAGGGAAATTGAGACTGTACCCACATGCACATGCCAAACAGGGTAGGTTTGCAGGGAAAGGGGAGGGGGGGAGGAGCTCAGGGTCCGGACCGAATCATAAAACCGGATTACCGACTGATCGAGTAGGATGGTCAAGCGCACAAACATGGGTTGGTTTCTGAAATGCAATACGTTGAAGGGTAGTCCAATGGTGAGCCAGAAGGTGACCATGGGTCTAAGCGACCAAAACAAACAGGATGAGGATATAAATCGATACAGTTCACAAGAATGAAATGGAACTAACCTCCTCTTTCTTGAGAGCCTTCTTTTTGCAATCGCTGGTATTGTCTTTTGTGTCAATTGGCGTTGGCGTCTCAGGAGGAATGGCAGTAGTTTTAAACAAAGAACGGATGAATGAAAGGGAACGCTGGAACTGGCTCTCAGGCTAAATGGTTGACGAAGCAGAGGAGGAAAAAAAAACGCCAATGGCTGGCTGACAAGCACATATTTGTAGGCCGCCCCAGCCTGTGAATCAGAAACGTTTACAATATAAAAAAGGGTCCTCGACAAATAATGTGGGCGGATGCTCACACGCCATACCCGGTCATGCCCTCCATTTGCACATTGCAGCCAGCCCCTGTTAAGAACTTTAGCAATTGAAAAAGAAGGTTATGGACACGTTAGGTCGAAAGATAACCCTGTCGGACCTGGGACCAGGCGGCGTTTGCGATTGGATGGATAATGGCAATGGATGGACGCGTGCTGATGGTTTGGAATGTTGTAAATTACCTAACAACCAAACATCGGCGCACGCGTGTCTTTTTTTTTTGTGTAAGTTCATGATGAGACAGTAGTCACTTTGTTTAATTAGGTTGGATAATAGAGGAGTGGTAGATTTGTTACAAGGCGGGTTTCGCGTCTCCTCCCGTTTTGCTATCTTTCGTGTAGGGCGTAGTGTCGCTAGTACTAGCGGCAGCAGCGATTGACTCCTTTTCAGCAGCAGCAGCGAGATTGGGGTCCGGCTCTGTGACGGTGACCTCTTTGAGCTTGGGAACAGGGGCGCTTGGAGCAGCAGCATTAATGCCGGCAGCGGGTGGCGCTAGTGTTGGTGGTGCCTCGTTTGCCGGTTTTCGGACAGGAGGCGCTCCGAGGGTTTGAGAAACACTTTGAGGCGAATTGCACGAAGCATTATCATCACCACTGACAGTTTCCACCTTTCCCTTCCCCTCACTATCACTATCGCTACCACAGGACAACTGCTTCTGAAAAGCCTCCAAAACCATCTTCTGGTTCTTGAAAACAGCAACCGTACAGACATTATTACACCTTGAGATCCAATCCTGGGGTCCTCCCTCAACTTCAGTCCACTTGGCTGCCAAACACAAACAATCAACTGCGTCCGGGTACGTGTCCTTGTACATCTGGATGATGACCGCGTTATTTTCAGAGGATGGGAGGGCTGGGGTGGAGGGCGAGAGAAGACCACATTTGGGGACCGTGCGGAGTTCTCTTGCAAGGCATGGGCGGCATTTGTCATCGGGGGTTGCTCCTGCTGGTGGTGGAGAAGAGGTTTTGGGGGCTGCAGTGGTAGTTGAGATGGAGAGCAGTGAGAGGAAGACATGGAGGAGAGGAACTGAGACTGGAGTGAGGAGTTGCATTTTGAGAGAGAGGGAGGAGAGGAGCAGTGAAATCTAACGATTCGTGTGGGCAGGATAGGAACAAAAACAAGAAAAACAAAAAAAATCGGCACAACACAAACGAATTGGCGCATCGCTACTCTTATATCTCTGGCCACCCCAGCAGCAAAACACTAATTCCCAAGAGTAAGAGAGAAGCGTAAGAAAAAGGTGGTCGTGGTCAAAAAAAAAAAAAAAAAAAAAAAAAAAAAAAAAAAGTGGAGTCGGGCATCACCATCTGACCCTTTATGCATTAGTATTTAGCATCAACCCAACTGCAGAAAAATAAAATAAATGATTAGGGAGGCACAAGGGAGACGGCCGGGAAACGGGAAACAGGAGACATAAAACAGAAAAACACACATCATATAATCGGTGGTTTTAAAAAAGAAAATCCCTTGCAAAAGGACCAGAAAAGAACACACCACAGGCCTTTCATCCCCGGAGGTACCCGAGAGCCGAAGATTGCGGGACGGGGCAGTGTTTACCTCCTCTTGTTTCTTTATATGTCACTGGGGTGTCCTGAAGAAGCTCCTTGTCGGAAGGAGATAATACTCTCCCTGACCTTGGCCGTTTAAGAAATGTGCGACAAGATTGTTGATTTCGAAATCGTGATACAACAACATAGAAACGAGAACTTGTACTCAAAATGTAGCGCAAAAAAACTACGCGCACAAGGCCCGAATCGGCATAACGTTTCTTTTATTTAACAAAAGCAAGTGGGTAAAAACACAATGAGCGCGAATGCAGCTCGAAGAGAGGGAAAGATGATCGTGAAGTGGCAAATAGTGAGAGTGTTCGAACAAAAAGGTGGCTAGTAAAAACTTTTTTGGGTGTAGGTCGTAGGATATGTATGGGTGTAATAATGTTTTGAGGGTAAAGTATGATATTCGTAAAAAAAAGAGTAATATGTGCAGTCAGTCAATTAAGAGGACATGCTGAAACAAAAAGGAAGGGTTTATCATAAAAATGAACATAGGAAGACGTGAAAAAAGAGTAAATGGGAAGAGAATCGATGCAGGGTACAGGAGGACAAAAAGAAAAGAAGTTAATAAATGGCGCTGGTGATTCTCAGTCGCTCCTTATCCAATCGTGCTGCGTGCAGCCTCTTCATACAATGCTTCATACTCTGATCCACCGGTGTGTTGAGGTTGGATATGTCCGTTCTGCCTCATGCCATTGCTCTGGCCTTGGCTAGGCCTTGCTTGTGGGGCATCGTGAGGGAACCGGGCACGGATGCTCTCGAACATCTGAACAATCTTCTCCTCGTTGCCGTTGAAGATGTCCTTGACGGTGTAGCCGTCCGTTGAGACGCCAACGCGATCCATAAACTTGAAAGCCGTCAACAGGTTCTCAAGCATCTGGAGGGTATAGGTGGCGTTGGGGATCCTCTTGTCGACCTGTTCGCCCGAAAGCTGCTCGATCAAACGAACAAGGACGACTCCCGAACGCAACGACTGTGTCATGTCACTGACGGGTCCAGCCGAGTCGGGAAGGTTGCGGTTCATCCAGTCAATGTACTGCTCCTGAGTCTACTCCATTCAGTATGCAAAAAGAAAGCAAGAACTGCGTTAGTAAAATGACACTGTTCTCGCTCGCTCGCTCTTTTTCAAAGTGTCAGTACATAATATAGTTTATTTTTGATCTCAATCGATTCCTCGTCTTCTCAACCTACCCAACGCTGACCAGGGCTCTGGCGAGGAGCCGACTGTTGGTCGTCACTGTGCTGTCTGAATGTATCGAGCTCACTGTCCGGACGCATGTTCTTCAAGTGCTGTTGCTGTTGGTGACGGGGCTGGGGTGCCTGTTGCTGGCCAAAGCCTTCGTCATCCTCATCCCTCCAGGGATCATCATGTCCATTGTTGTCGTCGTCCTGCAAGAAACTCCGGCGCTGCTGTTGCTGTTGCTGTTGTTGGTGCTGAGGGGACAGACTCTGGAGAATCGGGCTCTCTTGTTCATGGCCTTGGTTGTGATGGTTACCGTTCATGCCGTTGCTACCACCTGGGCCAGGCCTGTAGTTGTTGTTGTGATTGTCCCCATACTCGTTCTGAAGGTATCCTTCCCCGTCAGAGTCCTGGTCATCATAGTCCAACTGCTGCTGTAGTTGTTGCTGCTGCTGCTGTTGTGGCCTCTGATTCTGCTGTTGTTGTTGTTGCCTAGGGTCGTATTCCTGTTGGCGCTGTTGCTGTTGAGGCTGGTTGGGCTGACCGTTGGGTCCCATACCGCGGTTTCGCTTGGAGGGTGAGGGTGGGCGAGGGGCCATCCTCCGGGCGACATGCAATGGGATTGTGGGAATGTTGCTTGAAGAGATAACAGGGGCCGAGGGATCGCGGCCAATAGTAACCTTCATCAACGCCTTAAGCCAGCCCTTCATGTCCTGCTCACTCTCTGTATAAAAGTAAAAGTTGCGGAGCTCTTCGTGAACAGCCTTGAAGCAATACTTTCCAGCATAGATGTTCTCGTCTTGAATAATCTTGTATCCGACAAGGTTGATGTAGTCCTTGCTGGCGTTATCCTTGGGCGAGTTCATATAGTAGAGGGTCACACCCTTCAGCATGAACCAACGGCTCTTCCATGTCCTATAGGTATCACCTCTCTTCTTGAGCCATCCAGCATAGTCAGGCTTGCCAATATTATCCAACGACACCACCTTGTCGCCTGGGTCTGCCTTCCCATTCATTGGGCGGTTGGTGCTGTCTGGGGGAGCATGTGCCTTGCGTTGCTGAGGAGAGACCTGCTGGTACTGTGGCTCAGGTGAGAATTGCTCCTGGTGGTACATCTCAGGGCTGGTGGGGGCCACTCTATCCATGGGTCTTGGGTATTGGTCCATGGACTGCTCCATAGGATGGGGAGCAGGACTAGGCATCTGAGGAGGGCGGGGGGCATTGCGCTCCCACTGGTTACGCTGAGGTCCAGATGTGGACGAGTAGGCTGAGGTGATACTTTGGCGCTGGCCGCCGCGACCATTATGCTCACCAGTGCTGCCGCCGCTGATAGAGCCCATTGTGTCAGAGCGTGCAAGAGCGTTGTTGCGAGAATGCATGTCATAGTCAGATGGATGGACGGGCTGCTGCTGACGCATGCTGGGGGATTGGACCGAGGCAGGGGGAGACATGGGGGCACCACGAGTCTCCTGTCGGGGATCCTGCATATAGTCATTGCGAGGATCATAAGTGGATGCTCTAGGGCTTGGACCTCCGACGGCTGAAGTCATGCGAGGAGGGATGTTGGGTCCACCGGGGGCACCACCGGCGAACATGGCGCCGACAGAGTTGGCCAATCCAGAGTACTGACCCTTCCCGCCCTGGTCTCCTTTAGTGGCCTGCTTAAGCGAGGTGATGGCGTTCATGATGTTGAATCGCTTCCCGAACGAGTTGATTTCCAGCTCCTTTAAGTTGTTGAGGTTCAGCTCCAGCAAGATGGCGCCTGAGATCTCGTTATCTAATATTGGGGATGGGATAATAGACGCGGGTGGGTCAAAACATGGTCGCGACATGGTTGTAATGCCCTCCCTCCCTGGATTGTTTCATCAAAGTCATTTCGACATGGGCATTGACATGCAACTTACCAATGAAACTTGGGGCAATGCTGCCAAACCCGCACCAGCGCAACCAGTAGGCAACTTGGTCAATTGACCATGTGGATGGATGGCCCGCCAACTGGGGGTCGTTCAAGCTCTCTTCGACGCTCTGAGCAATCACCTTACTGTTCGGAGCTCCGCCGCTAGGGGTAGACGCCCCAGACGAGGAGCCGAAACCGTTACGGCCGCTAGGAGGAGGGCTGGCGATGGCTGGGTTTTGGTGAATGTGCATATTGTTCATGCTGTTAGCAAGGTGGGACTGGCTCGATTGCTCCATCGAACGATTGTGGTCCTGGCCATTGCTGTTGTTATTGTGGTAGCCGTTCATATGACCATTGTCCTGACTGTTGCCGCCTCCGTATTTGTTGTTGTTGTTGTTGTTGTTGTTGTTGTTGTTGTTGCTGTTGTTGCTGTTGTTGCCTCCAGATTTGACACTGTCGTTGAGGAAATCATTGGGCTCGGCGATAGGAGAACCAGGCTGGTTCTGCTCTGGCGGGTCTGTGAGGAGAGAAATAAAAGATAAGATAAAAAGGTGAGGTTAGAAAAGGTCTGCCCACTTTTTTCTCCTGTTGCACTCCCTGTAAAAGTGAGCCGTGTCGAATGTCCTTGGTTCACAGGACGCCCATTTCAGGTACCCTGTCCACCGTTATTGCTCGTTGTGCTAATTCTACGCTCTCAATTTTTAGTTTCATGGTTTATAGTGCTGAGCACCATAATATTTGCTTTGAAGTGCCTCTTTTCTTTCCTTCTTATTACAACAAAAAAGCGTCTTACCTCGAACGGTGTAGTTCACTGGGAAAAGACCCGTTTCGCCACGGACATTGGTACCCTGGAAAGATGGAAGGTGGGGATGGAAAAGAGTTTTGATTAGAAAGTTGAAAAGAAGTGTGGCTAAGGAGAGAGATGATCCGATAAATTGAGTAGTAATTGCCTACCTCCCACCAGCCGTCCTGATAGAGATCGTCCTTTTGGAGGACAATGATGGGTTCTCCGATATGGAACGAGATCTCGTCCTCGGCCTCGGCCTCAAAGTTGTGAATTGCCCATACTGTCTCTGGCATTGTGTATCAAAAGTGTGGGCCCAGGACAGAAGAGATGGAGCTGTGAGATCAAAAGGGTATTCAAGAACAAGAAAGAGGCATTTGTTAGTTTTGGGTTGGACACGTTTTTGCTGTTGTTGTTCTAAAGTTTGTGTTTACATATAATTGAATGCACGAAGGAGAGGAGAAAGAGGGCAAGAGGTTCAAGGAGAGGAGAAGGTGCGGCAGCTGTCAAGACAGAGAGAGAGAGAGACAAGCAATGAAAAAGCAGAGACGGGAATGCGGAGGTAAGGACTCAAAGATAGGCGCATTGGCCGGGGTAAACAAGCAATAATAAGACGGGTCTAGAGTGTTAAGAACGAAGAGAGAGAGAGGGGGATTGGTACAGCACAAGGCGATACACCAAGGACCATGAGCTATGAAGTGCCCAGCCCAGTTCAGTGCCTTGCTTTTTTATCTCCTTTTCCCTTTGTTCACAAACCCACTCGCTCTTCAATCGATATCGGTTGTTTTTTTTCTGCTTTTTATGTCTTCAATACATTGGCCCGCGTGGTGTTCTGTGGGGTCAAAGCGGGCCTGATCTGGCTGTTTCTCATGAAACGTGCCGAGGGCAACATGATAGTCCCACGTTAGAGTGAGTATACAGGCCGGTGGGTGTATGAAAGAATGTCGTATGCGAGTGCGGGCGATAGAGAGTTGTATATCAAAAGGAGGTGCGCTGTATTGGTGTGTTCGGGGATGGATGGAAGAACGAGGCAACTACACCTCGATTGGGAGGAGAGAGAACTTTCAGGGTGCTGGGTGACAATAAAGGGAGGGGCAAGACATACGTTTTTGGAGGTGTGTGTGGTTTGAGACGGATAAAAGGGAAAATGAAAAAAAAAAGCTGGCGAGAGAGAGGCAGAAGGTGCGCAGGGGAAGGGTCGTTTAGGCAGAAGAAGAAGAGGGAAGTGGTTATGAAGATGTGGAGGAGGAAAAGGATGATGAGCGGAAGGAAGTGAGAGGGAGAGAGGGTGATGAATGAAGAAAGAGAGGGGGGGAGGAGGATGATGACAGACCCAAAGAGAGGAAGGGAAGAAGGAACGGGTGGGAGGGGGGAGTGAAGGAAGGTGGGAAGGGGAAAAAGGGAAAAAGGGGGAAAGTGAAGGAAGGGAAGAAAGGAAGGAGAGGGAAACGAAAACTGAAAAAGAAAAAAAAAGAAAAAAAAAAAAAAAAAAAAAAAAAAAAAAAAACGAAAAAAGGGACAAATGGGCAAAAGGGAGGGAAAGGGAGGGAAAAGGTGAAAGTGAGAATGAACATATCTTTGGAGACAGAGAGAGAGAGAGTGGATTGGAGGGGAGTGAGGGGTGGCACAACACTCAACACTCTTCAACGGCCGCTCACAAAAGGGGGAATAAGAGGACAAAACAGGACAACCAGCAAGAAAGGGGCAAATCACATCCATTCACTCTCACCCATTCTCTGTCTAAAGAGAATAAGAGAATAAGAGAATAAGAGAATAGAGGAGCGGAGATCGCAATTAGTGCATCGCAACGAGTAAAAGGAGTCGGACACATCGCTAGAAAAAGGACTATCTATTCCATCGCAACTGTAATCGTACAGTACTCCTTTGCTCAAGGGAAAACATTCTCTTCTTTCCCTTTATTTCTTTTCTCTCTCTCATTCATTCACGCTGAACATGGACAATCATTGGGAGAATGTTGTCTTCCTTTCATAATGCAACTGGCTTGTGTACCTATCGATCATCACCAATGTTCGCACTGTCACCTCCTTCCTTCCCTCCCTCCTTCCCTCCCTCCTTTCATCCTGCTCCACCCCAGTCCGTAGGGCACTCTCAACTATTTGCTCTTCCTGCTGCTGCCGCTCCCCCCTGGCTGGCCTTTGTGCTTTCGACTGTTTTGAACCATACAACCCGGCTCTCATTTTTTTTTCTTTTTTTCAACAACAAGGACAGGGCTCCTTCTTTCACGCAAATGCTCTTATTTTGTTTTCTCTTTCACTCGCTCTTTCACTTTTGTCCACTGGTTCTCTATATCCATCCACACCTTTTTTTTTTTGGCTCAAAGTCCAGGTCGTTACTCCAATGTCAACACAAAACAGGGGATACTGATATGACTTCACGATGGAGTTGTGGTGATTTTGTTGGATAGGCTGCGGTGGTCATTTATTTGTATGTTGCCGTGGTGGAGGGATGAAGGAGGGACATCGTTGGCATTTTGCTCACGCGATGTCCCTCTTTCTATTTGCTTTGTTCGTTCTTTCACCCCGTTGTATGCCCCTTTCAGCATTCCTCACACCATCATCGACATTCTGGGATTTATGTATTTGCTCCGCCTGTCTTCAAACCAGCATACAATCACTCTATCAGCAATTAACCTTGCGCTAAATGAGACGCCAAAACATAAACAATGGAATGATGGAACAGAAAGGAAAATATGAATAAAGGGCCCAGGGTGAACAAGCGCAGACTGATGCTCCACCTTTGTCATTCGCACATGCTTTCAATATCTCTTCCTGCATTACTATCTGTAATGTTTCTTCTTTTTCAATTATTCGACAAGAAAGGAGTATGTATAGCATGCTCTCGTTTTTCATATTTGTATTTTTTGTGCAACGTCAATTTTTCAGCTTTCTCTCTCTTTCTCGCTCTCTCTCTGTCTCTGTATTTGTGTTTTCTCGTTTTTATTTTTCTTTGTCAAACATATTCTCAACCTTGTAGATAAAACAGCATTCAAAACAAACGGAACAGTCAGGGGTTGAGGGGTCAGGGGTCTGAAGGTGAGTCCAGATGCACGTCCACAAATCGTTTATTCTACCATCTTTGTATCCTTTGGGTGTTCGGGCTTACCATGTCCGTCCCTTCATCGTCATTAATTGTGATGGAAGGCTAAAATATTCTTTTGTTGCGGTTTTTTCTATAACCTGTTCCCAGGAACAACACCCCTTTTTTGCTCATAGAGCTACGATAGTTGTTACACTTGTTTCTTACTCTTGTGTTCATCTACCTCATTTAGCTGTGGGCATAAAAACAAGAAATGTAAAGGGAAAGAACAACACAAAGCCGACGCTTGAGATACAAGAATGTTGAAACATAACAAACGTACAGGATGGCAGAGATCGATTGTGGTTGAAGGTGAATATGTAGTAGAGAAGACACAGAACAGAATGAGACTACCTTGGAGAATAAAGAAAAACAAAAACGCCTAAGCGAAAAGAGAGAGAAAAAGAAAAGGCCAAGTGTGATTGACCGAGTAAAGGGAGGAATGGTCTCGGACACTTCGCCCAAATACCAAAAAAAAAAAAAAAAAAAAAATGCCAACGCGAAGCAGCAACAGGTTAGCATCACGAGTGTCCACTGCCAAAAGTAAAAGAGAATGGGCCGAACCGGGAATTGAACCCGGGACCTCTCGCACCCTAAGCGAGAATTATACCACTAAACCATCCGGCCAATCAGCTTGATGTGAGGCAAAATTTAAACACAGGTTGGTTCCTGAGCTCAAATATGTCCGAATTTAGTGGCGTCGTTAATTTGGTGGCGTATTATTCCCTGGAAACTAGTAGGTCAGATATTCTTTTGGATGCAACAAGCTGATTGGCCGGATGGTTTAGTGGTATAATTCTCGCTTAGGGTGCGAGAGGTCCCGGGTTCAATTCCCGGTTCGGCCCATTCTTTTGCTTCTCGTGGGAGAGGCCTCTTAGTTTGGTTCTTGGACGCCTTCTGGACACCAGCATTATCTCCTTGGAATATTCTACTTGGCTGCCCGGGTTGCTCGAATTATTCGACAACCCCCGTACTAAGTCCATGCAACTCAATTTTTTGTTTTTTTTTACACAGCACCTTGTTGCAACATCACAAGCTCGTTACTAATGTGTTCAATTCGTTGCCCTGCTTCCTGTGGTTCAATTCATGGAGTTCGTGTCCCATATCGTCATTACCACGGTTTGTCAGTAGCTAGAAAGTGATGATTTCAGCCAAAACGCTTCAATGATCTACTCTGAGGCTGCGAAAATGATGCTCCGAGAAAGCGCGAAGGGAAGCAAGCTGTCTCCATGAGTTAGGCCTCTCCTGTGCACGTTTTCGTCTTGAAAACAAAAAAAGTGAGTTACATGGACTTAGTACGAAGTTGTCGAATAGGTTAACCCTATCTCCTTCTCCTCGTACATAAACAGTATCCGCTCTTAGCTTCTCTCCCCGTCCCTACTACTTTCTTATCCTTACCTTTATCCCTGTTGTCCTCTATTCTCCTGTCCTGCTCTGCTTGTTACAGATAGCCTGAATGAATCGCTTCCCTTTTTTCGTTTTTTATTATTCAAATTATAGGCTAACTTGGTCACAGAGGCATAAAAGGTATCGAATCTTTTGCACTTTTTTAAACGCTCACAAAAGAAAACTGCCAAAAAGCAAACAAACAAAAGTTATACAGGGAGTCGCATCTATTGTAATAGCAGCAGCGCAAGGAGGTGCAAACGAGGGAATAGAAGGGGACAAGGGTGTAGGACAAAAGGCTTAAGTAACAAGAGTAGTAAACAAGGTACGCGCGTGACAAGACCAGAGAAAGGGCCTGTCTATTGTATGTTTGAAGTGGTGGCTCAACCGTTTACTTGGATTACTATCGCCTTGGAATGTGATTTTTTTTTTGTGCATAGATGTTGCGTCGTTTGTTTAAGTTAAATCTGGCTATGGGTCTTACTTAGAGCGACGATGTTTCCTCGCATTGCGACCTTCTCCATTGCATGCTCCACACTTTTCGAGTGTTTCTTGATCTCGGTTGCACTCCGTATCCGCGACGTCTTGGGTCTGCCTTTCGTCTTTCCGTGAGCTGGATCCCTCATTCCTTTAACACCTCTACCTTCACGATAACTTGATCGAGATTCTCCTTGACCATCTCGAACACCAAATTGAGTCTACCATCGTAATTATATCCTTCATCAGGCCCGACATCTCGCCATAGCGGCGCTTTTTTGAAAGCTGACTTTGATCATCACGCGAGAGGGAAGGCGGTAATGGAAACATGTTTTGAATATCGCTATGTTCGTGGCAGCAGGATTGACATTTGCGTCTTGGTGAGCAGGAAAGGCTCCATCGACTCTTCATGGTTAATTGAATCCTGTAGCTCTTCCTTGAACCACCGTCTGGGAATAAGCTTGAGATGATATTTGCATCGGCTATTGACTTGCATGAGGTGGAAAGGGAGCCGACAGACAAGTATAAAGATACGAGTCGTCTTTCAGCAGTATAACATGCTGTCATGTCTTTTGAGCAACGCCTAGGCGGCATGTCACATCAAACACGCACTTTGTCCGATCATAATTGACAGCTGCCATCAAGGACTTGAGCGAGGTTTTCAGACGGTCATCCCGGATGCCTTCTCAATCTATAGACGAAGGCAATAGCAATTATTAATGCCTTTTTATTTTTTTTTATTTTTTTGGGGGGAGGGGGGGCTTGTCATCTTTCGTCTAACGACTTTTTTTTAACAAGTTTGCCTCGTTTAATCTCCCCACTGCGCTTAGTTTGTAGGCGTTCTTCTCTGGATGCCATTTCAAACCACAGACGAAGGTAAGAGCAATCATCAGTGCCTTATCCATTTTTTTTTTTTTTTTTTTTTTTTTTTGGGTGAAGGAGCGGCTGTCATACCCATCTTGTAGTGTAGTTACCTCGACGTCCTGGCCTCATCCATAACATCATTCAGTAGGCTCGAATAAGGCTGGAAGAGAGGCCTTGCTGTTAAAGGCTCGCTTGATGATTACGTTAACACTTTCCATCCTTTGTGTTGCCTGCCTTCCAGCGGTGAATCCTGTACTATCCTACGGCTAGGCCCAGTGCTCGCGACGCTCAAAGGTCCTCTCCAAGTAAGCCTCAAAGCCTGGTTTGCCAACGCTAAAGACTGCAACGTGCTGCGACCATCCATGCTTGAGATCGATAGCTGTGAGAGCATTTTGTGTTGTACAAAAAGTTGAAATATAAGTCGCCAGTCCTTATCGAGTACGCCACGAAGATTTCTGGTTAGATTTTGATGTCCAAGATGCCAAATGCAGTTCAAGAGAACCGTGCGTCCAATGCCGTTGGCGCTGTCTTTGGATTCACGCCCCTCGCCACTGCATTAATGGCACCCCAGTGACCCATCTTATAAACAACTGTGAATCCCTTTTTGAGTCGCCCACTCTTTACTAGGTCCTTCTTCCATTTCCGAAGGATATTTTGACCCCAGAAAATGATTTGAAGGTGAAGAATGAGGAGATATCGATCGTTTACATTATATGACATGGAAAAGAGCTCCATGTCTGTAAGCACAATCTCGTCGTCAATGTAAATCTCCTTCATGAGGTCAGAGGTGCTTGAAATGGCCTGCGGCGCGCCAGACGTTGGCTGGAATTTCCACACCGTGATGCCCGGGGTAGTGTAAAGAAGGGTGCAGAACCAAGCGGCGAGTCCATGGTTGGAATTTACATCGATCTAAATCAGTGTCTCTCTGGCCTTGAAGATGAAAATGTGCGTGTCCACCGCACCTTGTAGGATCTTGACATCTGCAGATGTGAGATCACTTAAGCCTTTGATACGAATCCCCATACCCCTTTGGCTCCAACTGTCAAAAAAAGAACTGGCTGGAGATTAGCACAAAGGTATCTGCCAAAAATAAAAAAAAGAGTAATCCAAAAAAAAAAAAAAAAAAAAAAAAAAAAAAAAAAAAAAAAAAAATGAAAAGGCAAATGGGAACGAGATTGTTTATGCGCTTCATACATAAAATGGGGTTGGCATTCTAAGCAATGTCTCTTGATGAAATAGTCTAGAGGGCTGCGAGTCTGGCTTCATATACCCTCTCCTCGGGTGGCAGAGGCTCATAGATGACCTCGATGTCAGCATTCGTTTTGATATTCGGCAAGGGAATTTCCAGCAACACTCAGTCGGTCTGTAAGTTTTGCCAGTACGTGCTGCACATAACCCTTGACTCGGGTGATTTTGGAGGACAGTCCTCGACAGGGATAGGCCCGGTGCTTGACATCCTAACTTTACAATCAGCACAACATCAACTATTAACACCTGCATGTTGCTCAAGTGCAACAAACCTGGATATAAGTTTAACACTAACAGGTAACTGCGCGGAAAAAAGGAATCAGCAAAGGATGGGTCAAGAGTGTGACAAGTAAGCTCGAAGGTTTTTTCCCATTCTATCATATACAATCGTTTATAGCTTAATGCTGCTGTGTCAAAAAGAAGAGGGATCTTCCATTCCCCTAGTAAAAATTACACCTATTCATCATAGATCGAGCAGCTCTATAGTATCTTACAAATGACAAAGAGGAATGTGCTGTCCAAAGTAAGCTTCTTGCGCTGGTATGCATAAAATTGTAGCGGGACCAGTTCATGTTGCAAGTCCGCAAGATATCAATCCCAGTCTTACCTTTTGCAGATAGATCAAAAAAAAAAAAAAAGATAGAAAGCCAGGTGCCTTGCACATATACTATGGTACTGTACCGCAATGGTTGGATGTGTATGTGTGCTATGTGATGCTCCCGTCCGCTTTCAAGGAGATTTTTTTTTTTTTTTTGGCGAGGAGGCGAGGTACCTTGCACACTTTGATATCTTAATGGATGTATGTACCTGCCTGTTCCTGTTGCATACCATGCCCCGTTCCTCTTTCAAGGAAAAAAAAATTTTTTTTGGAAGGAAGCAAGGCGTCTCGATGCCTGTTGCATACAAGCCCCGTTCCACTTTCTAGGATTTTTTTTTTTTTTTTTTTTTTTTTTTGGAAGGAAGCGAGGGTCTCGCACACTTGCTGCGATATCTTTATGGATGTATGTACATGCCTATTGCATACATGCCCCGTTCCTCTTTCTAGGATTTTTTTTTTTTGGAAGGAAGCGAGCGTCTCGCACACTTGCTACGATATCTTTATAGATGTATGTACATGCCTGTTGCATACCATGCCCCGTTCCTCTTTCAAGGAAAAAAATTTTTTTTTGGAAGGAAGCGAGCGTCTCGCACACTTGCTACGATATCTTTACGGATGTATGTGCATGCCTGTTACATACCATGCCCCGTTCAACTTTCAATGATTTTTTTTTTTTTTTTTTTTTTTTGGAAGGAAGGAAGGAAGCGAGGCTTGGCCATGTACACTTGCTACGATACCTCAATGGATGGATATGTATGTATATAATGCTACTCAGCAATTTTATTATGACCAGCTATCTCTTGCAGAGTGTTATCTTATTCATAGTCATCTGTCGAATAGTCAACTTTGGATTATGTACTTTTATATCAATGGTTTGTGTATATAATGAGGCACATAAATATCCGCAAACATAACACCTCCGATTCTTCACACATTCTCCATCTTCTTCCCAACCCCATCTCACTCATAATCCTTCCAGCACCCATTCTTTTGACATGCCTCGCGGAACCGTTTGTTCGTACTATGATTGTGGCCAAGGTCTTCTTGTCCTTGATCGACCACTATCCAAGGCTCAAAAGAACCACGTTGCATCATACCACACAGACCAACCCATCACGTTCATTTGCAAACATACCGATCAACCAACCACTTTCAATCGACAAATTGCAAAGGGCATGGATTTTGTCTGCTACTGCGGATCGACCTTTACCCTTAACTCGTCTCTAAAACGCCACTATCAGCTCTGCTTGGTTGCGAAAAACACCGCTCTAAAGGAACCCAAGAAGACGGCGCAAGTCGATATTCCGGTTCCTAGACAAGAGAGGGCTGTATCTTTACGTTCATCCGACTCAAGCGACGGCATCTCAAGCGACGGTATCTCAAGCAGCAGTACCTCAAGCAGCAGTACCTCAAGCGGCGGCACCCCAAGCGCCAGCACCCCAAGCAGCAGTACCTCAAGCAGCAGTACCTCAAGCGGCACCTCATGCGGCGGCGTCAGTGTTCCACGTGCTCCTACATCAATGGCTCAGGTGGATGAACCTACTACCGGGCAACTTCTGAAGCAAAAAATGATTGAGCGTCATCAAGTTTTCTTGGAGACATTCAACGAGCATACGACAGCCCAGCATGCCAAGTTCATGGCTTCAATGACGGAGAACCATATGACGTTCTTGCAGGCCTTCACCACCGCTCAAGTTCAACAAAGCACCGATCTTCAGAGCGCCCTCGCGGAACAACATCGCAAGGCCTTCGAGCAACAACGTATTTACCTTGATAACCAGCAGAAAAGGCAAGAAGAGTTGATATTTGAACAAAAACTCATTAGAGATACAGTCAAGAGCCTTTTATTGACGAAGCATGAAAGGTCATTCACGTTGGAGGGTGATGAACAACCGCTCAAGAGAGTTCACAACGATCCAGCTCACACTGCTCGTCGTCATTAGACAATAAACATATATTTTACTATCCCACTGAGCGTTAGATGGGCAAATTTGCCTGTTAAAAACTCTTTAGCCATGTTTTTTTTTACATTCTCTCGACAATTGGTTAAGCCGCGCCCCAATTTCTAAGCTCAAATGAAAGCGTGGAATAACACACCGGTGACGACGATTGCCATCACTCGTCCAACTCTCATCAAGCCTAATTTGTCAACTCATTACTCCCATGCCGCAATGAACAGCTCATCTTTCGCAGCACTAATTGCTGGAGTTCGAACAAAAAAATTGCGCTGATGTGGTACAGGAAAACAAAAAATGACGGGCTTTGCCAGTTATCCCTTACAGACGAAGGGATAATAGAGGCAGAGCAAGCGGGTGTGAACAAGGGAATAGAAGGATATAAAAGTGTAGGACAAGAGGCTTAAGAAACAAGGGTAGAGATCAAGGCATTCGCGTGCCAAGACAAGAGAAGGTGCAAGAAAAAGTTGCTGTTAATGGTACAGGCGAACTACGGTACGTTTGTATGATTAGTTAAATGGTGATGGTGGTGTGATTGCGGGGCAGATGGCCGAGTGCAGAGGTATGGTAGGTGTACCGGAGTCAGTGGTACAGGCGCATGGTTCAGGGGCGTTGACAGAGATTGGTACAAAGGCTTTGTACAGGCGCATCAAAGCATCAAAGGTGTAATATCGCAACCCGCATTGACAATTTATTTTGCAAAATGAGACCGCCGGGTTTTCAGTTAAGGTGAGCAACCCTTATCCCTTCGATTGTTTCTGGTTGTTTGAACAACCAGATTTTTTGAATTTTTTGTTAGTCTGTGATATCTCGAAACGTCTGGAGGTGTGTTTTGTTAACCAACGGTCATAAATTTTTTCTGTCAAAGTCGATTGCATTGAATACCTGAACTCTTCCACAGTCATTCAGCGTCCTAACTTGCCCCACTCACTTCGCGCAATTCCCAATCTCCATACCCCCACGCCGTCGTCCGATTGTGGAGGAGATCCCTGCTCCTGTTGGGGAGACCCCTGAACCTGTTGTTAAGGAAGTGGACGCAAACGATATGGGGAAGAAGGTGAGAAGGAGGGGAGGAGGAACTAACGTTCACGATCACACAGCGCCCACGCACGACACTGATTGAGGACCCCGAGGAAGAGGAGGAGGAAGAAGACGAGGAAGAAGAGGAGGAAGAAGAGGAGGAGGAGATAATCCCTCATGTTGGGTCCTCGACGACCAAGCGAGGCACCAAAAGGAAAGCGCGTACCCGCACCGTCACCAAGAGGTTGCCTCCAAGCTTCCCGATCCACCCCACTTCGATAACGTCTTTCTACTCTCCAAGCCATCCCACGGAGTCACCCCAATCTCCCACTCGAACTTCTCAACGAGGCCTTACCTCCTCTGAGGATTTTCTCCTTTTCTTCCGACAACATTCTCGAACAAATCGCCATCAACGCCAATGCTTACGCCGCACTTCGCGGAGCAGGGTCGACTCAAGGGTCTCGCAAGTGGCAGGATACAACAGTTGGCGAGCTTTGTATCTTCATCAGCATTACCATCTACCTCGGCATCTTCGTCCCCAAAGGCCCTGCTCACGAGCTCTGGACTACATCGCCACGTCTCCCCACGCACGACATCAGCTATTTCATGACCTTCAGCCGACTTCAACAATTAGAGCGCTTTCTCCATATATCTCCACCACATGACCCTGAGGAAGACTGAAACTCCAAAATCGAACCTCTTTCATTCAAACTCTCAGATGGCTTCAATAAGTATTACATCCCCTCCACCGATGTCGGAATGATTGTTCGTTTCTCTGGACGCAGTGCGCACACAGTGAAAATGAAGTGTAAACCCACCCCGGAGGGTTACAAGATCTATGCCCTGTCGTCAAAAGGAACAAGATCGGCCTCACTCCCAAAAAGTGGCGTACGTGACTAAGAATCACTCAGAACTCCTCGCCCTTGGTCTCACTAACAAAGGTCTACATCACCCTACCAAAGTGGAAGGCTCTCTCAACTGCATTCTTTGGCGACTCAAGGCTCAGAAGGATCCAGCATACAAGCAACGTACAGCTACGAAGTTCAAGTGCGGATTTTGCAACGTAATCCTTTGTTTTGTTGCCCGAGATTGGTAACTTTGAGGTGTGACCAGATCAAAAAATAATAAGAAAAAAAAAAAAAAAAAAAAAGAGAGAGAGTAAGGACTAACGGAAGCGATATGTTCGATAAGCGGAGCGAGAGTGAGAGAGTGTGTGGGTGCGAGTGTGGGTAATGAGGGGATTGAGAAGGAAATGGTTGAATACAGAGAAGATTAGGAAGAAAGGAATGAATGAGTGAAGAGAAGGGATGGCTAAAGAAGAGAAGGGAAGAGGAGGAAGAGAGAGAAGGAAAAGACAAAAGAGAAGGACGAGAAAGGAGAGGAGCGAGACGAAGGACCTGAAAGGAAGAGAAAAGGAGGGAGAAAAAAAGGGGGGGGGGGGGGGGGGGGGGGGGGGGG